>JAODAL010062340.1:0-19808 GCA_025379985.1 Phyllomedusa bahiana | reverse complement strand
TTTAAATTGGGGTTGCCACCAAAAAACATTTGACATCATCTGAACCAAATGGTTTATCGGGTCTCATCAGACCACAAGACAGGGTTTCCCGTAATTCATGTTTTTTGTTGCTTGTCTTCAGCGAATTTTTTTGGCTTTCTTGTGCTAACTTTGAAAGTTTTCCTTATGGGCGACACCCAATGCAGACCAATCTCTGCGTTTTAACAGCTAGGGTCTGACACTGACAGGCTGCCCTCCCCCCCCCTTTAATCTCTGCAGCAATTTTTGGAAAACCACTCTTTAAATTTTTTTAAAAGACAACATCTGTATATGATGCTGAACACATGCACTCAACTCTTTTGGTCGACCACGGAGAAGCCTTTTCTGAGTTAAACCTGTCTTGTTAAACGTGTATGGTTTGAAAACCTTTTCTGAGCTAAGTTTCAGGGTTTGGGCCCAATTTTTCAGCCAAGGCCATTTTTATGTACAGCAACAATTTTTTTTTCAGGCCCTCTTTATTCTTTTCCTTTGGTTCCTGTTAATTTCCGTGCCAGAATGAGGGAGTTTAAGAGGAGTAACACCAAATTTAAAAATCTGTTTCCCCTTTTAAATACCTAAAACCTTTGGAACACTTGTCCAACACGGGAGGAAAAGGGGAAATTGGCACAATTTTGCCCTTTTTGACGAGGTGTATCATGTTTTTGTCAGTGTTTAGACATTGTTTGCGTTGTGGTTATTCGGGGTCACACCAAATTGAAAATGTTATATAAGTGCACTGATACTTTCTTGTATTAAAAGTGTCTACGTTAGTGTTGCCCATGAAAATAAAAAATACAATTTTTGAAAAATGAAGGGGTGTGCTCGCTTTTGGAGATACTGTATAAATTAAGAATAATTAGAAACAGTGAAGCTTTTCACATATAATTTTTGACTAAGGGTTGGCTTTTTTTTAAAACAGGGAACTGAAGTTAAAAAGAAGTGGCTTTTCCCCCGGGGAGCATGAGTTTCATTTGTTTTACATTCTGAAGATTTCTGTTGCTGAGCCTTGAGAGTCCACTGTGAAGAGCGGTGCCAGTAAGTTTGCAATATGTGTACACTGGACAATTCATTGCAGCTATCTTCATGCTGGATGTTGTTAAATAAGCAGCAGTGCAGTATGGATTATTGTGTATTATGGAGCAGGAGAAAGAGGCTGGAAGCAGCAGTAACAGAGGTAACCTTTGTAATACCCATATCCTAAGTGTACTGTATTTCCTGCAGCCTATGTAAAATATATAATGAGAGATGAAAATCACCTCTTTATAAGCAGCTATAGTCTCCTCTAGCAGATTAAAGGGGGTTTACCATGGTAAAATTGATGTGGGAAGCTTTCAAATTAAAGAATAAACATTTACACCATTCCTCATTATAAAAAATTCTGTACCATTTTTCTTTTTACTGCTACCTGTGACAGGGGAAGCTGGGTATGTGGATCCTCTGGGGCACAGGAGATTGGGGAAGCAAACCCGCCGGGAGCGGAGTCTAAGGGGCCTCCGGTCTTCACCAGTGCTTGCCACAAAACTAATGGGCTTAGGTGGGAACCCCCCTTCGCTAACCCCTTAATGTGGTTTTCACTGTGGGGAACTGAAGTGAAATTTTGGACTGGGAAAAAGCAAGCTGAGGGTCAAGGGAGGTAGCAACCAAAGACAAAACAAGCCCAGGAGGTAGCAGGGCAGGCATAGCAGCAAGTAACAGCGTGCAGGGAAAAAACGGGGGCAAACGTATTAAAACGGTTTTCAACAGAAAAAAAGTCAGGGGCAATTTAAAGGGCATCAAAAATGACTCAGAGCACAGACAGGAAGTTCCTTAAGCCCCAGGTGGTGGAAGGTCATTGGCCAGGTATTAAGGCACTGTTTCTTTAAAATCTCATGATGGTGCATAGTGAGAAAGGGGCTGCAGCAAAAGGGTGGAGCAGGGGTGTGGACAGGTGATGGCAAGCCTGCGGTCCCTGTTTTGCAATTCAAACACATTCACGTCCCTTATTGAACACACTGAAAGCTGAAGGAGGACAAATCAGGCATGAAATGCCTTCATGGTAAAACTCTTTTAACCATTTACAAGCAGCTATATCATCCTCCTAAAAGCAGGTAAATTAATTTTCCCACTGTATTCTTTGGACCAACAAATCACCCGATTGTAAACCTAGTGTTGAGCGATTATTATGAAAAAGTTGAAATCGGCACTTTTTTTATTTTGATCGAAATTTTTAGACATGCGATAATTTGGTTAAATCTGTGCATCATCTATTAAGATCACGCATTTTGGGCGTTCCTGTATTTGGGGGCCCAGAAATCAGCTTAAAATAGACCCAGGGGAGATTGTGTTGCGACGTCATGACTGGGTGTGTAGGGTTGCGATTGGCTAAAAAAACCACAGACCTTTTTACATAGAACAGTTTTTCCCTTTTAGCTCAGTGTTTCAAGTTCAGAGCAGAAGAAGTGCGCTCTGCTTGTGTCCAAAACGCTCAGCAAAAATTATTCTTTTCTTCACAGAGAACCTTTTTACTATTGCTGTACCCTTAAAATTTAGTTAGATTAGAGATTGGAAGATTTTATGTAGTTAGTTTGGGAAATTTTAAAGGGCTCTACCGCTGAAAAGTCACGGGGGGGGGGGGGGACCCCCGGGGGCGAACACAGACAAGAATACTGGATAAAGTTCCCCAAGATTGTGTAGACATTTGCATGCATAGCTTTATTAATAACGTTTTCTATTGAAAATTTCCGGAATTTTGGGGAGCCTGAACTTATAGGATAACATCTTTTCTAGTAACTAGGTCTCTTTGTGGGGGTGAAAAAACTCCATTTTATTATCAGTTACATTCAGATAGGTTTTCATTTTCTTTTTTCCCCATTCCACCTTTGTTGATATATCCCCCTTGCACAAAAAATTTGAATCAGCAATTTTAGTCGCCACAGGTGAATTAAAAGTCCCAAAAAAAATCTTGTATTATACCGAATTACATTAACAAAAAAGTGTTTTTGACTTTGGCGAAATTAAAAAGTTTTGTTCTTTGGGCAGCTTGCACTTAAATCTAAATTTCAGCAATTTTTTATAGCCCACACAGGTGAATTGAAAGGTGCCAAAAATATCTTGTATTAACGAATACATAACGTACGTTTTTTTTTGCATTTTTTGCCAGCCACATTTGTTGTGACCCCTTTCCCTTAAAAATTTTGAATCCAGCATTTTATAGTCACCACAGGTAAATTAAAAGGTCCCAAAAATTTTCTTGTATTATCGAATACATAACAGATACTTTTTTTTTGCATTGGCCCAGCCCAGATTTTGTTGACAGACACCTGCATTAAAATTTAAATCCAGAAATTTTTATATAACCACAGGTGAATTGAAAGGTCCTTAATTCTTGTATTATAAAAATAGTAACAGTACGTTTTTTTTTGACTTTGGCGCACCGCTTTGTTCATTGAGGCAAACTTGCACTAAAATCTGAACCGAAATTTTATATCACCACGGTGAATTGAAAGGTCCCAAAAAATCTTGTTTTTACGATAATAACAGATACGTGTTTTGGATTTTGGGCGCACTCAGCTTTGTTCATTGAGGCAGCTTGCATTAAAAATTGAATCGCAATTTTATAGTCCCACAGGTGAATTGAAAGGTCCCAAAAATTCTTGTTTTTATCGAATTACAAACAGATACGTGTTTTTGATTTGGCGCATCAGCTTTTTTCATTGAGGCAGTTTGCCTTAAATTGAATCCCAGCTTTTTTATAATCACCACGGTAAATTTGAAAGGTTTAAAAAAATATTTGTTTTATACGAATACATAACAGATACGTGTTTTTTGCACTTTTCCCCAGTCCAGATTTGTTGTAGACACCTTGCATTTAAAATTTTGAATCAGAAATTTTATAGTAACCCAGGTGAATTGAAAGGTCCCAAAAATCCCTTGTATTATACGAATAAAAAACAGATAGTGTTTTTTGATTTGGCGACTACAGCTTTGTTCATTGAGGCAGTTGCACTTAAAACTGAATCAGCAATTTTTTAGTCACCACAGGGTTTGAAAGGGTGCCAAAATATTTTTTACAATACAAAACAGTAGTTTTTTTTGACTTTGGCGAATACAGTTTTTGTTCTTTTGAGGCAGCTTGCATTTAAAACTGAATCCAGCCTTTTTGGGCCCCAAAGGGGGTGAATTGAAAGGTTTTGCCATTAATATCTTGTATTTACGAATACAAAACAGATACGTGTTTTTTGACTTTGGCGATACAGCTTTGTTCATTGAGGCAGCTTGATTTAAATTATAATCCAGAAATTTTATAGTCACCACAGGTGAATTAAAAGGTGCCAAAAAATATCTTGTTTTTTACGAATACATAACAGATCGTGTTTTTGCTTTGGGCACACAGCTTTTTTCATTGAGGCAGCTTGCACTTAAATCTGAATCCGCAATTTTTAGCCCACAGGTGAATTAAAAGGGTGCAAAAATATTTTGTTTTATACAAATACATAACAGATACGTGTTTTTTTTACTTTGGCGCACTAAGTTTTGTTCATTGAGGCAGCTTGCCTTAAATGTTTTTGCAATTTTTAGTCCCCACGGGTAAATTAAAAGGTGCAAAAATATCTTTTTTATCGAATACATAACAGATACGTGTTTTTTACTTTGGTGAATACGCTTTTTTCATTGGGGAGCTTGCATTTTTAAAATCTGAATCCAGAATTTATAGTCCCACAGGTAAATTGAAGGTGAAAAAAATATTTTGATTATACAATCATAACGAACGTGTTTTTTGACTTTGGCCCAGTCCAGTTTTGTTGATAGAACTTGCCTTAAAATTGAATCCGCAATTTTTAGTCACCAAGGTAAATTGAAAGGTGCCAAAAAACCCTTGTATTATCGAAATTTTTTAAAGATACTTTTTTTTTTTAATTTGGGCACTACAGATCTGTTCATTGAGGCAGCTTGCACTTAAGTTGAATCCAGCTTTTTTAAGTCCCCCACAGGGAATTGAAAGGTGCCAAAAATATTTGTATTATACGAATACAAAAAAGATCGTGTTTTTTTTAGGGCACACTCAGCTTTGTTCATTGAGGAGCTTGCATTAAATCTAAATTCGCAATTTTTAGTCCCCAAGGTGAATTAAAAGGTCCCAAAAAATATCTTGTATTATACGAATACATAACGATCTGTTTTTTTACTTTGGCCACTACAGCTTTTTTCTTTGAGGCAGCTTGCCTTAAATCGAATCAGCAATTTTATAGTCCCCAAGGTGTTTAAAAGGTCCCAAAAATACCTTGTATTATATAAATAAATAACAATTATTGTTTTTTGATTTTGGCCCCCTACAGCTTTGTTAATTGAGGCAGCTTGACTTAAATCAAATCCAGCAATTTTATGTCACCCGGGTAATTAAATCCAAAAAATATTTTTGATTTACGAATACTTTTCGATGTGTTTTTCACTTTGGCACAGGCCAGTTTGTTGATAGATCTATTTGAGTTATATGTGAATCCAGCATTTTTTTTTGATTTGAGGGTTTTGAGAATAGCTGTGATTTGCCGTCTTTTAATAAGAGACTTTCCAAAACTCTTCCATCCCTTTCTAAAATTTGTTTTTTCTGAAATGGAGGAAATTCAGGTGGTAAGGAACAAAAAAGGGGGGTAGGCATGGGGGTGAGGTAGAGAGAAGGTGCTCCCTTTCCGTGCTGGCGACAAACGCATGCAGCGGATGTCAGTTGCAGGACCGTAGGGCCCGTCATCGCGGGGGCGGGCCCCGTGAATCTCAGTAATGACAGCGTCCAATCTGTCTTCAGTGGTTAAGCACCTGTCCAGCAGTTTACCTTTCGTCCCCCCGTCCGGCCCCAAATGTGTCATCAGCATCACCGCATCCGTCCCAACTGAAGCAGCCCAAAAAAAGCAAAATCGTGTACCCCCCATGTGGATAATCATTTTCTAAAAACCCTTTGATGCAAAATGCGGGGGGTCGAAGGCATGTTAAAAGTCGGAGGCCCCAAAGAGGTGATTTTTTCGCTCTGAGCCCCGTTTTGATTTCCATCAGAGGGGGAAGGGAAACGGTCAACGGGAAAATCCCGGGCGGTCGGCAACGCCTTGCAGTCCCCTTTGTTGTAGCCCACAGCTCTGGGGTGCAGAATGTCAGGTGAAGAAGTCACCCGTGGGTTGGGGTTTTATGTGATGTCATTACGGATCCAACGTGGTCTTTTTTAGCAGAATTTGCCGGCGCTTCTCCCCGGAGAGGAGGAGACGAGGGGTATGTCAGTACGGGGTTCCCCCCTCAAAAGAGAAAAGGGGGGTGCAGAGTCCGTGATATGATTCCCCCGGGCCCCGGTCAGCGAACCCGTCCTGTTATGCCTCAAAAAAGGGCCAGGACCCTTTTCAAAGCCTGGGGCCCTTTTTGAGCAAGCTTGTTCACCGCGATGTCATATGCGCCTATGCCGGTAACGATAAGTGAGGCAAGAAACCCTTTGGGGGTTAAACCACCCCAACATGTCTATCACAGCAGCGAATGTTTTAGTTGAAAGGAGGAAAAAACCCTTTGGGAAAAAAGGCCAGACGAGCCGGACCTCCACGGGGTGTCAACCCCCTGTCTCCGCCCCCTCTCCTGCCCCCACCAAGGTTTTTCACTGCCCATGTCTCTCAAGTCATGAAAGGGATCAGCCTCCCCTTCAGACCCACCGCGCCCCAAATACCCCCAGCACACCAGAGGCCATCCTACCCCTTCTCCTTCCGCGTTTGACGACCTGCACGCCGTATGCGGCCAGTCTAGCAGCCAGCCTTCTGTCTTCCAGGTTTGGGAGCGAAGAAACACTTTAAAACCCCAAACCCTCCCAAAGCCAAAAGCCCGAATGTCGGCATTGCCAGGCTTTTGGCCTTTTGGGAAAGTTGCCTTTCCGTCTGTGGACACAGTGGGTTTCCCCCATGTCAGGGGGGGGCCCCTTTTTGCCCCCAATCCAGATGCCCAGCAGGATTTCTTGCCAGAAAAACCCGTCCCCGCCCCGGGGGGCCCCGGGGCTCTAAAATTTTAACCGTTGTCTGCATCTGTGGCCCCGGGAAAAATCCATTGACCACCGACACATGGACTAGTAAGCGGGCCCCCGGCCCCTTATCTCTGGCAGCTCATGGGTAGGGGTGGAGACTCTGGGGGTGAGGTGGCCTCAGGGTCGGCGCACGCTCTTCAAACCGAGGGATGGTGCAGGGTTCTTTCCCCCAAAGGGCCCCTGGTGGATCACGTGCCCCGGAAACCAGGCTGTGTTGAAATTAATTGTCTTGGAGGACCGTCCACAAAGGTCGGAGTGTGGCGGTCTCCGCAACGGCCGAGCGCTGGCTGGGGGCCCGAACCCTTTTGCAGGCAAGGTGGTGTGCGATAAAGGGGAAATCTGCGGCCGCCTTAGATCGGTAGGCTGGAAACACATCCCCTTTCCGGCACATGTCATGAACCTTGTCGTCCAGAAATTTTAAAGAGCTACCCGGGTCTGGATGTGCTGGGTTGCAGCGTCAGCTCGGCCCCCCGTCAACCGTTTTTCCTTGTTGACGTGGGGAAAACGCTGGAAATTTCCACCCCCCCACTGCTCCAGCGTTTTTGGCAGCGCGCAATGCCATTAGGCAGTACGAAGTGACACATGGCCGCGCAGCGGTGCGGACCCCGGGGTGTTGAGCCCCGGAGTGGAGGCAGGTGAAAGAGCTTGCCCCCAAACCCTTTCCAGTTTTGAAGAAGCCACCAAAAAAGGTCAGTGCGGACAATGCCCTTGTCAGATGAGCATTTTGGGGATCTTGTTCTGGAAAGACGTTGGACACTCTGAAACAACAGGTCCCGCCAGCGAGGAGGAGGAGACGGACACCCAAAGCGGAAACGGACCTTTCTCTCGTCAAATCCCCAAGGCCCGACAGTTTAAAATTTCATCGGTCTTCTTTTGGAGTGGTTGGGGTAGAGCTAGTGAAGGTGGGTTTTGCTTCAGGGTGCTCATTAGGAAATGGGCTGTGTCGAAGCGTGCCGGAGGGCAGCGGGGGGGGAGGAGGTATTCCTGCACCGGGGGGGTACCGAGTCCCTGCTTTGGAAAAAAGGTTGGTGTGAATTTGAGGCGGAGGAGGAAGATGAGGAAGATCGTTGCAGTGCCCTCAACCCCGAGGCTTGGGAAATTTAAGGCTCCATCCTCACATGAGTCTTGGATGCTCCATTTCCTCCAAAATGATCCTCGCATAAGGCCTTCAAAATAAAAAAACAGTTTCTGGGTGGCCACCCCCTGGATCCCCCGGTACGAAACAAAACTCAGCCTTTCCTTCCCCCACCAAATAGGAGTAAAAAAGTGGAAATGGAGACCCTTTCTGTTGATCAATGGGGACATTGTTGCGTCTGCTTACTTTCCCCCCAATGTCAGGTTTGGGCAAAAGCGCGTGACAGCGTAAAGTGCCCGTAGCCGTTTTAGCGGCAAAACGCAGCAGCAGGCAAGGGGGCAGAAGCCTAATGGGGGCCTCTGGGAAACTTTGTTTACCACCTACCAAAGCATGCAATGCAGGGACACTCCAACCACAGGCCAGGGTTAAGTCTGGGGCAGACATCTGCGTCTCAAACCCATGTTTTTGTATGTGTTCCGGGCCCAATAGATTCTGGGTATCCAAAAATGGCAAATGGCCCCAGTCGCTCGCCTGCCTTGAGGTGTTTCTGCCCAGCAGCCGGTCATATTGAGCGGACTCAGCCCCAGCTGGAGGAGTCATTACGACAAACGATCCGGCTTTCCCCAGATAATTTTGGTCGTTTGTTTCTTTAAAAGATTTAGGGATGGATCTCTGTGATGTTGTGGCCCCAATTGCGAAGGGCACCGATTTTGCCGGTCTATTTCAATTCCTCTTCAAACAGAAAGGGGCCTTGAAAAATGTTTTTTAAAAAGCTTTTTTACGCAATTTTTTTCTCTTTTCCCAAGTTTTTTTTGGGTTTTTCTGTGAGGAGACGTAAAAAGCAGCAAGGTTTCATGAAACACAGTATTCCTTTACTCACTTTTCTTTAGAAGTTTTGCATTGTCAATGGTTTTAAGGTCATGTTGCTGTGAGATACAGCTAATTTATGGTCCTTTCGAACAGAAATGTGGCTTTTAAGTGGCCTTTCCCCCTCAAAATTTTTTTAATAGTAGTTTAAGAAGTTCATATTTATAATTTTTTGGGGTCATGTAGCTGTGAGATACAGAAATTTATCATGGCCCTTTGGAACAAAATGTGGCTTCTAAGTGGCATTTCTCCCTCACAATGTTGAACAGTGGCTGAGAAGTCATTTTTATAATTTTTTGGGTCATGCTGCTTTGACATGCAGCAATACTACAGGTCCTATTATAAAAAAATGTTGTTTCTAACAGACATTTGTTCTTCACAATTGTCCAAAGTGGCTCAAGGGTATGCTTTGAATTTTTGGGGTCATTTTGCTTTGAAATGCAGCTATACTACAGGTCCTATTATAAAAAAAATGTTGTTCTAAACAGACATTTGTTCTTTCAAATTGTCCAAAGTGGTCAAGGGTATGCGTTTGAATTTTTGGGGACTTTTTGCTTTGAAATGCAGCTATACTACAGGTCCTTATTATAAAAAAATGTTGTTTCTAACAGACATTTGTTCTTCACATTTGTCAAGGGTGGTCAAGGGTGATGGTGCTTTTCAGAAACAGAAAAGGTAGGACACTGTTAGTGGACACATTTGCAAAATGACTTGTTTTTTGCAAGATCTTTAACATAGCTATCAATCCCTGTATTGAGGCAACCCATTTAATACAATTCAAAAAAGAGAAAACAAAGACATGGTGGGATTCCATCCTATTTAAAAATGTGTTTTCTAAAATTAAACTACTAAAAAAATTGCATGTACAAAAATAGCTGGTAAAAAAATTCCTCTGAATTGTACAAGGGAGGTACAGGAAAACTTGACCAGATGTAGGTTATTCAGAGGACATGGAGTATGGAGCACGACAGAGAAAAAAAGTACAGAGGGCAATTTCCTCCAGCACGTTGAGTAAAATGAGATAAAGAATGCCAAGAAATAGGGCACTTGGGTGGAACAGGTGCGTTAACCACCAGTATTTCCAAGTGAAGCTTAATTGGTCCGCACTCATACGGAGGGGCAAGCGCTACCCAGGACAGGGACAGTATATGTCCATTTGAAACTAAAATGGTGGTTGAAAGACTCCTTTTTTCCGTCACTTTTTAATCTGTGGGTCAGACAGGTTAATGGTCATTCTGCGGACAGGACAGATATAGTTAATGTCCAGTTCAACTAAAATGGTGGTTCAAAGACCCCTTTTTCCCCGGGGCACTTTTTAATTTGGGGGTCGGGACAGGTTTAATGGTCATACTGGGGTCCAGGGCAGGTATAGTCAATGGCCAGTTCAACTAGAATAGTGTTTGAAAGACTCCTTTTCCCGGCACTTTTTCATCTGGGGGGCAGACCGGTGTAAGGGTCATTCGGCGGTGCAAGGACAGATATAGTCAATGTCCAGTTAAAACTAAAATGGTGGTGGAAAGACCCCTTTTTCCGGCACTTTTTAAATGTGGGGTCATGCGGGTTTGGGGCTCATGGCCTGTGGCCCAGGACAGGTTAGTCATTGGGCCCAGTGAAACTAAAATGGTGGTTGAAAAACTCCTTTTTCCGGGCACTTTTTAATCTGGGGTCATACAGGTTTGGTGCTCATTCTGTGTCCCAGGAGAGGGAGAGTATATGTCCAGTGAAACTAAAATGGTGGTTGAAAGACTCCTTTTTCCGGCACTTTTTAAATCTGGGGGTCATGCAGAATTGGGGCTATTGCTGCGTTCCAGGACATGGATATTCAATGTCCAGTTCAAGTAAAATGATGGTTAAAAATCATACTGCCTTCGGGCACTTTTTAATTTTTGTGTTTGATGCAGGTTTAAGGGTCATGCTGTGGTACAAGACAGGGATAGTGAATTGGTGTGTGATTTTTTTTTGTGGCTTTTATAACCTAAGTGTGTTGCCTAAGATGTAGCACGTATCCATTTGACTGTTGTGGATGTTAATTCCAGCTTCTCCAGCCCTGTTTGGGTGTAAGAATGAAGGTGTTGATGGCCAACGTAATAGCTCAAAACGACTGACCAGATCTCAGCACTCAGCTCCATTTATCAGTCAGATGCTATATAGAATCAGCTCTCCCCTATTTACAAGTGGTTTCTAGAGAACTTGCAAAAGAAGGCTAACTGACGTTTAAGGCCGTGTTCACACGGCTTATTCACGGCGGATTTGTGAGCCGGATTGCGCTCGCAAATCCGGCGCGAATAAGGGGCAGGACGGGGGCAGGGTCGGAGCGCGCGTCCCCGGCCCCATAGACTGGGCATTATCTACGGCGCGTACCGCCGTAAATAATTGCATGTCACTTTCTCCCCCCGCGGCGGATTCGCCGAGCGGGAGGAGCAACGGAATCCACTGTTCCTATGAGGGCAGTGGGGTTACCGTAATTACTCCGATGGCTTGGCGCCGTACTGCAACGCAAATCCGGCGCGGAGTACGGCGCCAATCCGTGGACAAATAAGCCATGTGAACGAGGCCTAAGAGTGAATGAGGACAAAGAATAAAAAGTTGGTCAGAACAGGCGAATATTTTATCGGCAAACATATTACCATCATTGGAAAGAGATGCAATACTGAGAACTGTCAGAAAAGCTCTGGGAGTGATTTATAACAGATACAATATTACAGTTTTTCTAGATTTCCCACAGGATGCTGAAAATAGCAGGCAAAAATATAACAATGTCAGAGCTTGGCTGAGATGAGCAGATACTAAGTACTCTATAATATTGCCTTCAAACCTGTAAATTGTGTTGGAGATAAGGTACATGTTTTGTTTCTCCCTCTGACACTGTACAAATTTTAGACTCTCTCAGTTCATAATATCAGTTTGGCAGTGAGTAGATTCAGTTTCAGTTCGAGCACTCATCAATGACTCCACCTCTACCTCTTTGTGTTTTGATTGTACAGGGTACTTATTGATTGTGCGAGTACTGTACATTTCTTAAGAGTTTTATTAAGATCACTGAAAATGTCTGTGCATCAATTAGAGTGTCAAAAGTAGGTTCACTGCATGAAATTAAGCCCCAATTTTAAAAAATAACTTTTAATAAGATTTCACTAAAACCTCATGTAACCATAACCAAAATATTTAAAAGAACACCAGGTCAGGGCCATGGCCTGCCATGTCAGGGTAAAGATGTGCATCTAGACAGCTGTATCTAGGACCATCAATTATCTGCTAAAAGAGCACAGAATATGGGATACAGGAGGGCTAAAAAGGATCCCTAAATCCATAGTTGTATGGGAAATAGCCATCTCCAACTACTTCTTGCCGCTGCAGAGTTCAGAGAACGATTGCCTGCAGTCGGCTAGACTATGTTCTTGTACAACATTCTCTTCTCTCTTGTGTCTCTGACTCCTCAATAGGTAACATCATTCACTCAGATCATTCTCCTGCTCACTGTGACCCTGCTCTTCCAGAATACAGGCGCTTCCTTCAGAATCTCTGGGGGACATGTATGATTTTTGATGTTAAGACTAGTGATGAGCGATTGTGTCAAGTCAATAGTCGATATCGTCAATTATCATGACGATATCCGATAGTCGATAACAGATTATCGCCGATGACCATTAAAGTCTATGGGAGAGGAACAACACCTTCATTCTTACACCCAAACAGGGGTGGAGAAGCTGGAATTAACATCCACAACAGTAAACTGGATACATACTACATCTTAGGCAAGACAATTAGGCAACAAGAGTCACAGAAAAAAAACTGACAGACTATTCACTATCCCTGTCTTGTACCACAGCATGACCCTTAAACCTGCATGACCCACAAATTAAAAAGTGCCAGAAGGCAGTATTATTTGAACCATCATTTTACTTGAACTGGACATTGACTATCCCTGTCCTGGAATGCAGCATGACCCTTAAACCTGTTTGACCCACAGATTAAAACGTGCTGGACTAAGGAGTCTTTGAACCACCATATTAGTTGAACTGGACATTGACTATGCCTGTCCTGTACCGCAGCATGACCCTTAAACCTGTCTGACCCAAAGATTAAAAAGTGCTGAAAAAAGGAATCTTTCAACCACCATTTTAGTTGAACTGGACATTGACTATGTCTGTGCTGGACCGCAGCATGACCCTTAAACCTGTCTGACCCACAGATTAAAAAGTGCCGGAAAAAGGAGTCTTTGAAGCACCATTTTAGTTGAACTGGACATTGACTATCCCTGTCCTGGACCGCAGCATGCATGTTGCATTAACTACTGAAGAACAGATTGGCGATACTGTTCACTACTGAGATTCACTGGGCACCGACCCAGCCATGACACGCCTGACGGTCCTGCAACCAACGATCCGCTGGCTTGCGTTTTGTGGCCAGCACTGGAAGGGGCACCTTCTCTCGTACCTCTACCTCCATGTCCTACACCCCTCTTTGCTCGCTTACCCCCTGCAGTTTGCTCCATGTTCAGAAAGATAAAAATGTAAAAAGGTATGGAAGAGTTTTTGACAGTCTCTTATTAAAAGATGGCAAATCACAGCTATTCTTAAATCCCACTAATTTCCTAAGGCCAACTAGGATTAGAAACAGAATTGTTTCTATCAAATATCTGTGAAATGCGGTTTGGTGGAAGAACCGTAACACCAAATCAATAGTGTTCTTTCTTCAGTTCCTGAGATTTACAACTGCCCAGTAGGACTAGCAATTGATAGTTTTCAACAAACTATTGTACAAATACACGATTAGTGCCAAACTGAGATGCACTGAGTGAAATAGAAGTATTAAAAAGTTATATGGATTAATATGGGAGCCTTCGCACCATTGACTACAGGAGTACTTTACTAGGAAATATGTAGAACACAGTATGCATACAACTCAACTCTTTGCGCCAAACTGAGAAGCACAGACTGCAATAAGAGTATTTAAATATTATATGGATTAATATGGCAGCCTTCGCACCACTGACTACAAGCGTAATTTACTAGGAAATATGTAGAACACAATATTCGTACAACTGAGCTCTTTGTGTCAATCTGAGACGCACGGATTGCAATGAGAGTATTTAAATAGTATATGCATTAAGATGGCAGCCTTCCCACTACTGACTACAAGCGTAATTTACTAGGAAATTTGTAGAACACAATATTCGTACAACTGAACTCTTTGCACCAAACTGAGACGCACAGACTGCAATAAGAGTATTTAAATATTATATGGATTAATATGGCAGCCTTCGCACCACTGACTACAAGCGTAATTTACTAGGAAATATTTAGAACACAATATTCGTACAACTGAACTCTTTGTGCCAAACTGAGATGCATGGACTGCAATAAGAGTATGTAAATATTATATGGATTAATATGACAGCCTTCGCACCACTGACTACAAGCGTAGTTTACTAGGAAATTTGTAGAACACAATATTCGTACAACTAGACTCTTTGCGCCAAACTGAGACGCACGGACTTCAGTAAAACTATTTAAAAGTTATAGGGATAAGTGAAGATGGTTTTTGGGAACACTGACACGCAGTGATTGCAATAGAACTGAAAACACAGGAACAATTTCACCTCCTATCAGAGGTCTGCTGGCCAAAAAAAGTGGTAGAAAACAATTATTTTTCAATTGAAGATCACAGAACACACTGAGCTGCAAAATATCTCCCTTTGTTTCAAAAGCCTCTCCTGCTGCCACCTTACCCCCCCCCTCCCGCAGTCCCACGGCTACATATACCAGTAGATATCCTTGAAACCTTCTCTAACTAAATAAGAAGTGCAATTCTCTAATCAAACTCTATTCTAAGCTGTAGGTGGACGGTTTCTTGTAATAGAAGTGACTATCAGAGCTGTTAGAACAGCTATTGGTTTAAACGCAGACAGACACGTCCTGCTGTGAAGTGTGATAGACAGCGTATGAGCTCAAACAGGAAATGCAGCAGCATAGATAAAAATGAGGTCACGTGATTTTTGCAGTCAATGAGATCCATACACCACAAAGTGGTGACGTTGTACATCCTCCTCACTGTACATGCATTATAGCGCATCTGCGTTGACTCATTGTAACCTGGGGCAATGTTCTAGACAGAACTTACAGTCCTGTAAGTAACAGAAACCACTGGATCATCCTCATATTTTCCCCTTTATTTTGGGCCATCCATTTTAAAGGGGAATGATCCGTAATCACCCTAAATTGTCTCCGTATCAGATAGCAGCTCAGAGACTCAATGGTCCACTTAAAGGCCAGACACTATCTCTCTAAAGTAGTTCTTTTTGGCTGCAGACATCTTCCTGCTAAGGTACACTACAGGGTGTTCCTCCCCATTAACCAGCTGAGACAGGACTGCTCATAAGTTCACTTCTGAGCTATCTGCTTGAACTATAAATTCTTTCATAAAATTAGGAGTGATTAGTATCAGTCTCTCGCAGAGTACCTTTTTTAATTTCTGAAAGGCTTTTTCAGCCTCCTGATTTAACTTCACCATGGTTGACTTGTTCCCTTTGCAGAGATTAGTAAGAGGGTTGGCTATTGAGGCAAAACATGGAATGAACCTCCTGTAGTACCCTGCAATCCCCAAAAAGGCTCTGATCTGCTTCTTAATAATAATAATCTTTATTTATATAGCGCCAACATATTCCACATCACTTTACAGTATAGAGGGTATAAGCACAGAGAGACCAGACATTAAATTATAAAAAAAGTTACTTACAAATGAGACACGAGGTGTGAGGGCCCTGCTCGCAAGAGCTTACAATCTATCTTCTTAGAAACTAGTTGAGGCCATTTTCTAATGGCTTCAATTTTATCAATCTAAGGCTTGATGAGCACAAACATTGGTTTGTTTTTTGTTATTCAAACAAATAGAAGCTTAACAATCCTTTAATATCCTTAAAATCCTTACAAAAAAGTTTTCTGTATGGCTCTCTTTTTTTTAGATATTTACAGCTACAGCATTCATTTTTCACTTAGTAAAACATTTGAAAATAGTTCCCTTTACTCTATTGCACGCTTCAATGCAGAGAAAAAAGTACACCCATTTTGTATAAATTAATTAAAGACTAAGGGCCTTATGTATGAAAACGGTCTAGCAGTAAGACTGTCTTTGTTGTCCATGGCAACTAATGAGACCTCAGAGCACTATATAAAATGGAAGCTGAACTCTGATTAGTTGCTATGGGCAACAAAGACAGTCTTACTGCCAGACAGTTTTCATGCATAAGGGCCTTTATCTCGTCCACAGTCATATATAAGTCAAGAAAGCAGTGGGAATAGATTCTGGGAACATTTTCTGATACAGGCTGTCAAAAGCTTTCTTGTCAAGTCTTAATCCATTAACTATTTCTTTCTTTGTAATTGCTTTTTGATAAAAATAAAGCAAGATTCACCTGTAGTCTAATGGAGATAGTTGGAATAGTATTAGAAGTATAAATAATAAAGGAGGTATCCTTTGCAAAAGTTTGTGTTTTTAATCTACATTTTGGCAGCATGCTGGCTCTGTGGTTAGCACTGTTGCTTTACAACACTGAGGTCATGGGCTCAATCCCATCAAGGACAATATCTGCAAGGAGTTCATATGTCCTTCCTATGTTGGTGTGGGTTTCCTCCTGATATTCTGGTGTCCCTCCATTTTGTACCTATTATTGCTGCACTTGTACAGTATGAGAAAGAGATATATACGGAAGGGCCCATATTTGCACCCAAGAAATCCGTTGGAAAATTGATTACAGCAAGTGTAAAAACAAATATCAAACATCAATTGTTCACATTATATGGCATTTGGATGAAGAGAAGTATAATCACATTTAATAAGACATTGAATATAAAAAAACAGATGGAATAGTATTAGAAGAATAAATGATAAAGTAGGTATTCTTTGCAAAAGTTCGTGTCTGTAATTCTCAGTTAGGCAGCATGGTGGCTCTGTGGTTAGCACTGTTGTTTTACAACACTGAGGTCATGGTTAGATATGAGCGAGCCCTAAAAAGTTCCAGTTCGAGCCGAACCTTGAACTTTGAGAAGTTTGGGGTTTAAAAAATTGATAGAACTCGAACTTCAAAACCCCATTAAAGTCAATGGAAAGAGTTTGCTTAATTTTTATACCTATACAGGGGGGAGAAGCGAAATTACCACCTAAAAAATTTCACCAACTTTAGGTGCATTATAGGGGGCCCAAAAAACACATTGAAATGCACCTAAAAATTATCGCTGTGTGCCTCTAAAAAAACAATATCATTAGAAGTGTATGTAATGCCTATTGGGGCCATTGGGCGGAAGGCGCAAAAATTCATTACAAGATTAAAAAATGCGCCTACCCAATATAAAATTGTGATTGTTAGGCCCCAAAGGGCCAATGCGCCTCGATAGGCGCATTACATTACATTTTACTGTTCGTGTTCTACATTGCGTTCGACATGCTATTTTAATAGTTTTTTTGGGGCACATTAAATAGTGAAAATTCGCCGAAAAAGTATTTTCCTTCAAAAATCGGCATCAGGTTATTTTTGCATAGTAAACATATTGCACCTAAAAAGGCGCATTGCCCAAATCGCGGAATATAGCTTATTATTGGAAGTGTATGTAATGCACCTAACGAGACACATGGCGCATAGACACAAGTGTATATGTGTTAGGTGCATTTCATATACTTGTAATGATAAGTTATGCGCCTCCGTGCGTTATGTGCCTCGATAGGCACATTCTGTTATGGAGACGCACAGCGTATCATTTTTAGGCGCATTACAATGTGTCATGCCCGGCGTTTAATGCGCCTAGTTTTGGTGTAATGATATGGATGGTAATTATAGCTTCTCCTCACCTGTGTAAGTATAAAAATTAACCTGAACACCTTGACTTTAATGGGGTCAATCTCGAACATTTTACTGTCCGCTCATCACTATAAACGAATAAAATAAATAAATCTTAGGAAAACGATTTTTCTAAGAGTCTTCAATATTGAATCCTAAATTCTTATTCAAATCACAATAAAGAGATTCTGGTGAAGAGTGTTAAGGAATGTTCACATGAATAAATTTGTGCTTCAAATACGCCTGAATAGAAGTGTATTTTGGACTTCCGGTTCCGGCGCCATCGGGATGTGAGCGGCAGCGAGGGGCTCCTGCTCACCCGCTCGCATAACTGCCAGAAACTACCGGGGCAACAGAGGAGGGGGTTAGACGCCGCGCTTTTGCGGGGGAGTGCGGGGGGGAAGAAAAAGGAAGAGGATTGGCGGCTGCGCTGAGCACGGGGAGCACTGCAGAGAGGCCGACAGCCGGAGACCGCGGGACCGCGGCACGGAGGCAGCATCACCGCCGGCGCAAACAACGGTGCGCGCAGAGAACCGGCAGTTACAAGATCCGGGACGGAGGAGGTCTGGAACACGGGGGCCAGGGGAAAAACCGGGAGAGAGGGGATTTTGGGTTTGGGGAAAATTTCCACTCCAGCCGTGCGGAGCGGCGGCCATTTTGCGGGGGGACTTTATGTGACCGGACACAGGAGGGAGCAGACAGTGCATCACCAGTCAGGGGCAATACATAAGCCCCGGTGTCCGTGCCAAAAATCCGCGCTGTGTACCCCCTGGAGCCTTAACCAGGAGTCCCTGCTTTGGGTGAAATTGAATACATAAAGTAAAGGGGAAGGGGCTGGCCTTTAAAACAAAAAAGTTCAGAGCTCATGGGGGACATGTTGCCCACCTGGCCCCACCTCTGGACCCGGCTCCCTTTTTTCACCCTCCTCCAGAGGAAGTATAGTCTCCTATGCGCTGAATACTGAGTGACTGTACTACTGTCCATACTGCTCACTTCCATTTCTTGGCCTATAGCACCATCTACTGGCTACAAAGGATATTACGCTTCACAGATCATCTTCCCTGCAATAACAGCAATTGTTGTCAAGTAAAGGAGGAGTGTGGCTAAAAAGGGTGTGAACCCTTGTATAAGCGGTCTACGTCTGAGGACTGCGGTTTTCCCTGTGTCCCATGGAAAAATATTTCCCAAGTATGGGGAAATCTAACAAATCTAGATCTAAAGACAATCAGGGGCAGGATGGGGGGACCAGACCGGGCCACTCAACCCCGATCTCTTCTGGCCAGTCCTCCCCAGTTACCGTCCCTCACAATCCAGGATGAATATGAGCTGGGAGTCACGCGGGACGGTCATCTGGTGGACTATAAAAGACTGGCAAGGGAGGTGGCACAGATGATCTCTCCAGAAATACAGTCCGCATTGGCCAGTACAGTCGCCTCTTCTTTAGCTCAATTGCAAGCCGACCTCAAATTACAGGGACAAAGAATGGATGAGGTGGAGGAGAGAGTCCAAAACTTGGAAGACGACAATGGGAAGCATTTTTTCCAAAAATCAAAAAAAAAACTGATTTATGAAACATGCAGTTATGGAAAAAAGTGGATGATTAGAGAAACTCCGGCGTAACAATTCCGTAGTAGGTTACCCGAATCAAGCCTGCATTAAAGTCTGTCTCTATATGTGAAAGGGAACTCCCCCAAAGGGTTTTAACATTAAAAATCTTTGTAAGGTGGAAAGGGCACATAGACTGGGCCTGATCGAAGGGAGCCAAGGGCACAGAAATCATCATGGGTCTCGGGAGAGAGGGTCCACGGCAGGGGGATGGAAATTCCTGGACTTCAAGAAAAAAAGGGTTTTTCCCGGGCTTTTTGCGGGGACTAAAAAAGATTTTGGGGGTTTTGTATTTTGAGACTTTCGGGAGGGAGTTTGTAAACGCAAGGTTTTTCGGAATCTGCACGGAGTATACCACAAGAAAAAGAGATTTTTTTACATTTTTCCAA
>JAODAL010062339.1:0-19810 GCA_025379985.1 Phyllomedusa bahiana | reverse complement strand
GACAAGGCCAAAGCCGGGTGCGACCTCGGGTGTTAAAACCCCCCGGAGTGGGGGGAGGTGAAAGAGCTCTGCACCATCCTTGCCAGTTTTGAAGAAGCCACCAAAATGGTCAGTGCGGACAATGCCCTTGTCAGCATGAGCATTGTGGTGATCTTAGTACTGGAACAATCGTTAGACACTCTGAAACAGCAGGTCCCACCAGCGACGGAGGAGGAGACGACACAGATGCGGACACAGAGCCTGTCTCTCGAATCCAGAAGGCCCGACAGTTTCACAACTTTATCGGTCTTCATTAGGCAGTGGTTCGGGTCCAGGGCTAGTGCAAGGCGGCGCCTCAGCTCTCAGGTACATGCATCTGAGGCAAGTCAGGGCTGTGTTGAACTGTGGCGGAGGAAGCGAGAGGAGGGAGGAGGTATTCCTGGAACCGAGTTACCGATGTCCTGCCTTGGAAGAGGTTGGCACGGATTTGAGGCGGAGGAGGAAGATGAGGAAGATCAGTTTGCTAGTGCCCCTGACCCAGAGGCTTGGAAATCAAGGCTCCATCTCTCCATGGAGTGCTTGGATGCTCCAATTCCAAACAATCCCGCATTAAGGCATCAAAACTGAACAACGTTATGGGTGGCCACCCTCCTCGATCCCGTTTTCAAAGCGAAAACTCAGCACTTTCCTTCCACCCACCCAAATAAGAGAATAAAATGCAGGAATTGGGGACCGTGCTGATTGATCAATGGAGACATTGTTGGTCTGCTTCACGTTCTTCAAATGTCACGGTGGAACAAAAGTCAGCAACGTGACAGCAGTAGAGTGCCAAGTAGCCAGCAGCAGCAGGCATTGTGGCAGAAGCCTAAGGTGACTCTGCAATCTTATTTACCACCTCACCAACGCATGTAATGCAGGGCACACATACACACAACAGAGACCGGCTTAAGTCATGGTGCACGACTATCTGCGTCTCAACACCGATGTTTTTTGGATTTGTTCCGGACCCAATACGACTTCTGGTATCCAAAAAAATGGATGAATGGCCCGAGCTCGCTCCCACGCCATAGAGTGTTTGTCCTGCCCAGCAGCCAGCGTCATATCTGAGCGGACCTTCACACAGCTGGAGGAGTCATTACAGACAAACATCCGCTTTCCACAGATAATGTTGATCGTTTGACTTTCATCAAGATGAATCAGGCATGATCTTGATACATGTTGTGGCCCAATTGCCGAGGTCATACGATTAGTTGCCGGCTCTACCTCACATTAATCGTCAAACAGAAATGGTCTCTTGAAAATATTTTTTTAAATAATGATCATTTTTTTTACTGCAATTTTTTATTCTCCATTCCCAAAGGTCATTTTGCTGGTTTTGCGGGTGAGGAGAACTGTAAAAGACACCAATTGTACAAAGTTTCATGAAAAGAAGTATTCCATTTACTCACTTCATCTTTAAAATTTTTCACACTGTCAATGGTTTTGGGGGTCATGGTGCTGTGAGATATAGCTATATTCAAGGTCCTTTGGAACAGAAATGTGGCTTCTAAGTGGAATTTTTCCCTCACAATTTTTTAACAGTGGGCTGAGAAGTCATCTTTTTATAATTTTTGGGTCATGCGGCTGTGCAATGCAAACTATACTACACGGTCTATTATAAAAAATGTGGTTTTTACTAACAGACATTTGTTCTTCACAATTGTCAAGACTGGCAGAAAGGGTCATGTTTTTGAATTTTTGGGGGCACTGTTGCTGTGAAAATACAGCTATATACAGGTCTTATTATAAAATTGTGGTTTTCTTACAGACATTTAGTTTCTTCACACTTGTCAATAGGTGTCTCAAGGTGATGCTTTGAAATTTATGTGCATGGTGCTGTTCAAAAACAGGAATAGGTAGTACACTGTTAAGGACACATATTGCAAAATGAATTGTTTTTGCAAGATCTTTAACATAGCTTGCAATCCCGTTTAGTGAGAAAACCCGTTTAATACAAATTTAAAAAAGAGAAACAAAGACGTGGTGGGATTCCATTCTATTTTAAAAAATGTGTTTTCTAGAATTTAAAACTACTAAAAAAATTGCATGTACAAAAATAAGCATGATACAAATATTCCTCTGAATTGTACAAGGGAGGTACATGGGAAGACTTGAACAAGATGTTGGTTATTCAAGAGGACATGGTGTATGGAGCTTATTCGCCCCCCAGAACAGAGACAATTTCCTCCAACAAGTTGAAGTAAAATGAGAAAAAGAAAGCAAGATAAAAGGGCAAACTGGGTGAAAACAGGAGCGTCAAAACCACCAGCATTTCAAGTGAAGCTCAATTGGTCGCACTATACGGAGGGGCAAGCGCTCTGGTACGAGCAGAAAAGAAATTTCTCAAGCGCTACCCAGGTATTGACTGTGTACTGAGGAAGGCTGGAGGGAGGTTTCTTAGCTCACACTTCCGCTTCCGCACTCTGTTTCAGCACGAATGAATTTCGATGCTAGCGTCATAAGGGAATTTTTTGCCGCTGTTAATGGATGCGGGACGACAGCCTGGGGCTCTCACGCAACCTGTAACTCGGGAGCCCTGCTAGATGAACCTGCGTGTTAATAGAAGACGAACACCAGCCTGGCTCTGCCCCCCCCTGTACTCGGCCCCTGCTAATGAAACCTGCGTGTGTTAATTAGATGAGGGACGGCCACCCTTGCTCTAACCACACCCACTGTAAGTCCGGGCCTGCCGCTGAACATGCGTGATACACGTTTACAGCATCACACCGCTGTTCAGTAATTCCTTCTAACCCACTTGTCAGTAGATGCAGGATTTCAGATCAGGCTCGTTGGACCTACTGGGGAATCTGTTCGTTTGCTTCACATTCTAAAGTCTCTGGCTGGAACAATGTCACCAGTAGATTGGCAAGGTAGCTCTAGAGCGCAGTATTGGAAAACGAGTTGTTTTTATATAGTTTATTTCTTGTTTCGAAATTTTCTGCTGAATGGTCCATAAGGGGGCACCTGTGCAGGGTTTTTGTGTCATGCTTCAATTACAGGAAATGGATAGTCAATGGTCATTTCACTAAAATACTCTTCAAAGACTACTTCTTCCAGCAATTTTTAACTGTGGTTCATGCAGGTTTGAGGGTCATGCCTGCAGTCCAGGAAGCATAGTCAATGTCCAGTTCAAATAAAATGGTGGTGAAGACTCCTTTTTATGGCCCCACTTTTAATCTGGGGGTCAGGAAAGGTTTGAGGGTCAATGCTTGCGGTCCAGGACAGGCATAGTCAATTCCAGATTCAACCTAAAATGGTGGTTGAAAGATTCCATTTTTCACTGCACTTTTAATCTGTGGGTCAGACAGGATTAAGGGTCATGCTGCATTCCAGGACAGGGAAAGTAAATGTCCAGTTAAAGTAAAATGATGGTTCAAATAATACTGCCTTCTGGCACTTTTTAATTTGTGGGTGATGCAGGTTTAAGGGTCAGGCTGTGGTACAAGACAGAGATAGTGAATAGTCTGTGACTTTTTTTCTGTGACTTTTATAACCTAATTGTCTTGCCTCAGATGTAGCACATATCCAGTTTACTGTTGTGGATGATAATTCCAGCTTCTCCAGCCCTGTTTGGGTGATAATGTTGTTCCTCTCCCATAGACTTTTATGGTCATCGGCGATCATCTGTTATCGACTATCGAATATCGTCATGATAATTGCCGATATCGACTATCGAATTGATAACGATAGTTGACACAATCGCTCATCACTAGTCATTGGCGATCACTCATCTGAATGCCGATGTGTGTTTTAAATCACACTGCACATGGTTAGATGGATTAAATGAGTTTTTGGGTCCGTTTAGGGTCGGAAACACGGAACCAAATATGGATCTAAGAAACGCCGTGTGAACATCCCCTTATGCTTAACAAAGACCTGTGCTAAGGTTGAAACGTTACATGTATCTTTGGGTGTTTTTTTGAGGAATAAAAATCGAATTTTAATTCTGTAAAACGTGCTGGATGCTGTCTCTTCATCTTGTTCCGGCATTAGGAAGTACTCATATGTCCAATGTCGGTAAGAGATTAATATAAAATTCTCTAAAAATGTTTTAAAAAGTTTTGTGATTGTGGTTAAAATCAATCTCTCGAATATAAAATTTAGAGTGATTACCCCCTTAAGTACTAATCATTATCGCATGACAAGAGCTATAACTTTTTGATTTTTCTCTAGACATAGACATATGAGGGCTTGTTTTTTTGAGAAGAGATTTATTTTTTAATGCCACTATTTTGGTGTACATACAACTTATTAATTAACTTTTATTAACCCTTCCAAGGGGCCTGGAATAATAAGCAGTAATTCCACCAGTTTTTTTTTTCATTTTACATTGACACTATGGAAAACAAACTGTGTCAACTTTATTCTGTGGGTCAGTACACATGACAATACCATAATTATATATATGGAATATCAAGAGACACAAAGTAATTGTAAATATTTGTAATATTGTAAAATTTTGAAAAAATGTAATAATTATATATATATATTATATATATATATATATAATATATTATAATATATATATATAATATATATTATATATATATATATATATATTTTTATTTTTTTTTTTTACATTTTTCATATGGAATGGAGCATGTAGCGTAACAGTCGTGTGAGTGTAAAAACCATTGTAGAATCTGCATCAATGTAACCAGACTCATTTGTTAGTAGAGTGTGTTTGGTTACTACTGAAAGACATTAATCCAGCTTCTGCCTTTAGGCTCATAACCCCAAATCCACAATATTTACATTGATTAAAGGGTTTTTCAATAGTTTTGGAAAATCCCCTACTGCCTGGGACTGGGATATAATCTTGATTGTATGTTTTCAGGAGGATTTTGTTTTCAGTGTTTAATATAAATAATTGTGATACATTTTATATTGCTATGATGTTTAAACGTTTTTATTCTTTTATTCTTTCTTATTTTTTCTTTTTTTAACCCCGTAAGGACCCAGCCAGTTTTGGCCTTCCTGACACAGCCATATTTTTGAAATCTGACATGTGTCACTTTATGTGAGAATAACTTCTTAATGCTTTTACCTATCTATGTGATTTGAAGAATGTTTCCTCATGACACATTGTGCTTTAAGTTAGTAAGAAATTTTGGTCCATACAATTCTTTGTTTGTGAAAAATATCAAAATTTAGTGAAAATTTGGAAAAATTTGTCATTTTCAAAGTTCTAAAATTTCTGCGTGCAGGACAGATAACTATTCCCCACAAAATAGTTTATAACTAACATCTACCATATGCCTACTGTAGGGTGGCACCATTTTTTAAATGTCTTTTTTTATGACATTAGGGGGCTTAGAAATTTAGTAGTCATTTGCAATATACATTTTTTTAGGGAAAAGGCAGTTCTGACATGGCTTTGAGGGGCCTGTATGTTAGATACCCCTTTAAATGACTTCATCTAAGAGACTACACCCCTTAAAATATTGAAAAAAGCATTTAGGAAGTTTATTAACCCATTAGATATTTCACAGAAATTAGAGCAAAGTGGAGATGAAATTTCAAAATTTCAGTATTTTTGCAGATTTTCAATTTGTATCCATTATTCACTGGAACACGGTAGATATTACCAGGGAAATGCAACTTATTATTGATTCCCCAGATTCTGCCGTTTTCAGAGTTATCCCATATGTGGCCTTAGTGCGCTATTTGGCTCAACCACAAGCCTCAGAGTAAGAGGAGAACATACAGGACTTTGGAGTCTCATTTTCATTACGATATTTAGGCACCATTTCAGGTTTGCGGACACCCTAAGACGCTAAAACTTAATAAACACCACTAAAAAGACCCCATATTGGAAACTACACCCCTTAAGGAATATATCCAGGGGTGTTGTGAGAATATCGACCCCACAGGTGTTTCACAAAATTTTTTAGCATTGGGCTTGGAAAATATTTTTTTTTTTATTTTAACAATCTGCAATTTTAGCTTAAAAAGTTTCATTTTAACAAGGAAATCTGCCAAAAAAAGCACCCCAAACTTTGTTACATAATTTCTTCCAAGTTCAGCACTACCCTACATGTGGGTGTAAATTGCTGTTTGGTCGCATGGTAGGGCGTACAAGGCAGGGAGCACTATTTGGCTTTTGGAACGCAGATTTTGGTGGGTGTCATAGCGCATTTACAAAGCCCCCAAAGTACCAGAACAAGTGAAACCTTCCAGAAGTCACCATATATTGGATTCAACACCCCTCACGGATCTCATCTAGGGGTGTATTGTGCATTTTGGGCGCACAGGTGTTCCATAGTCTTTTTAGCATTAGGCCATGAAAATGGGGAGAAAAAAAAGCAGTTCCAATTTTACAGCATTTGTAAAGTGTAAATGACAGGATAACTTTACTATGTGTGTCGGTACAATTACAATTATATGAATTTTATATAGTGTTTTATTACTTTTACACAGTAGAAATGCGTTTATAAAAAATTGAGCTTTTATGTCGTCATAGTCTGACAGCCATAACTTTTTTATTTTGCTGTGTATAGAGCTATGTAGGGACTTGCTTTTTTTGCGGGATGAGGTGTTTTGAACAAAATACAACATTCCTGGTAGTGTTTCTTATTTTTATTTTTACAGCGGTCACCGTGTGGTATAAATGACAAGCTAGCTTTATTCAGCAGGTCGATACGATTACAGCAATACCCAATTTGGATGTTTTTTCATGTTTTACTGGAAAACACATTTTTAGCATCGCCACAGTCTGAGAGCCAGAACTTTTTTTATTTTTCTGTGTACGGAGTTGTATTGCAGCTTGTTTTTATTGGTATATTTTTTGGGGGAACAAGGCTTTTTGATCGACTTTTTTTAAATCCATTTTTTGGAAGGCAGGGTGAAGAAAATACTGCAATCCTACAGTGTATTTTATTTTTAACAGTGCTCACCGTGCAGTATACGCAGTTAGTTCTACTTTATGATTACGGCGATGCCCAATTTATATAGTTTTTTTTTATGTTGAAGCACTTTAAAAAATTTTTTTTTATTGTGTAAAACAATATTTATGCATCACTATCTTCTGATAGCCATAACTTTTTTATTTTTCCGTATACAGAGATGTGTAAAGGCTTTTTCTTTGCGAGATGAACTGAAGTTTTAATTTATGCCACTTGGGCTTTTATATGAGTTTCTGATCGCTTTTTATTCCATTTTATGTTCTGCGGGATGAACAAAATATGTGATTGTTTTTTTTTTTCTATGGCATTCATCGTGCAGGTTCATTAACATGACAGATTTATAGGGCAGAAAATTTCAAAAACCCGCGGCAAATACCCAAATATGGGCACATGTATGAAGCCCCGCCACGCGGAGCGCAATTTTTCCCGGCGCCTCGAACGTGAAAGCTGCCCCCCTCATGTATTTTCCGGCGCCGGAGGGGGCCCCTTTTTTACATAGGGTTTGAAAAGTCCACCGCCCCCCTTTGGGAAATTGTTTTGAGGCGCAGTGCGTGATTTAAGGCGCAGTGGGGGGACTGCGCCTAAAGTTTTCCCCGCCCGAGAAGGCCCCGCTTCAAAACATGCGGTGAAAAGATCACCGCGCCTCACCAGTGTGTGGGGCGCATTGGGGGGGACTGGGCCCGCAGAAGGCCTGCGCCTAACATGAAATTCTAAAATCGAGACAGACTGGAAATGAAAAAAAAACCCATTTAAACTTTTCCGTTGCACATGGAATAAAATAAAAAAAAAGCTTTTTTTTATTACGATAAAACTTTAAATGAGAAAAAACCCAAAAACCCCTTCAAAAAAAAAACATAAAATAAAAAACATTTCCAAAAAATCAAGAATGGCGAAACAAATCAGGAATTTGAATTTTGGGAAAAATTTGCGGGAAAATACAGAAATTAAAATTCTGAAAGGGCCTCTTCTAATTGGCCCGGAAAGAAAACACCCAAATCGGGGAATGGGAACGCATGACCCCATTAAAACCTATGGAGAAGTTTTTGGGAACCCAATCAAATTCAAAGGGGGGAAACATTTTCAAAAAAACAGTAAAAAAATGCAAAAAAGGGAGCTGATTGGTTTTGCTATGGGGGGTTTGGCAATCCTAGCCAATCAGAATAAAAAAGGACAGTGACCCTTTTAAAACTATGGAGAAGAAATTAAACCAATAAAATGAAAAAGGCCCGGGACATTTTAAAAATTAAAAGAAAAAATCCCTGAAAAGAGCTGTTTGGGTTTTAAAGCAGTGGGGGCTTGGCTACCCCCGGCCCAAATTTCAGAGCGCAGCTATTTTCTCCCATTGTTATCAAAGGGCCAAATCGGGGCACTAAAACCCAAAAACGCCGTGAGGCATGGAGTATTAGTAAAAAAAAGTTTTTAAATTAAAGTGTAAAACCTTCTCTGTAAAAGAGCTAAAACCTTCTATAAAAAAACCCAGAAATAAAACCCACTAACAATGGTTTGTCGCCACAACACCTGTGCAACATCGGAATTGGAAATTCAAATTGGGGGGGGAAAATACATTTAAATTTCAATTCTGTAAGCGCTTCTAAAGGGGGGTCGGCATAAACCACCCAAAACAGAATAGGGGGGCGAAAATTTAAACCATTAAAAACCTATGGGAAATTTAAGGCCCAAATTCGCAGGGAAAAGACTAAAGGGGTTGACCTAGCGGGGGGCCTTTGGGGCTTTCCCCGGCCAATCAAGCGCAAAGCTACTTTTTCCCTTTTGTAGTCTATGGCCAGTCGGGGAAAATGAAATCTCGGCTCTCAAAACCGTGCGGCCCAGGGAGTATGTTTAAAAAAAATCTTTTTTATTAGTGAAAACATTATCTGAAAAAGAGCTAAAAAACCCTTCTAAAAACATAAATAAATGAAGTCCCTAAAAACGCGTTTTTTTCCGCCGAGCCCCGGCGCTACATCGGGAATTGCGATATAGAGAATTTCCCCAGCAAATATGGGTAATTCAAAATCTGAAATTTCTTCTCATTGTCGGTATTTCCCAAACCCCAAATCAAAAATAAAAGCAAACAGTGAACCATTAAAAAAGCAAAGGAGAAGTATTGACCAATCAAATGAAAAGGCGGACATTTAAAAATACAGTAAAAAAGGCAAAAAAAATTTTGGATTTTTTAGACCGGGGGGGGCAAAATTTTAATCCCCCCAATCAAAGAAAAGTTTCTATTTTAAAGGGGGATAAAGAAGGGCGCGTTTGGGAAGGGTGCCCAAAATTTTTTAACCTGCTATGGGAAATATTCTAGTACTGTGATTGGTTGGGAGGAAGGGGGGTTTCGTCCAGCTTAGCCAACCCGGGGGGTTGAGCTACCCCCCCTTTTGAGTTCAGGGGGGAAAAAAAAATGCAAAGCGAGCTCTGTTTGTGTTGGGCTAGGTTAAAAGGGCGTGGTTTTTTTGGGACCAATGGAGAGCGAGCGACGCTCTTAGGGGTTTTTTCAAATGAAAACTATAATAAATATAAAAAAAATTGGGCCCACAGGGCCCAAAAATAAAATGATAAGACTCACAAAGTTTTCCCGATGGTATGTAAAATAAACAATAATGGGGGGGTAACAAAAATAAACAAACCCAAAAATAAATTTCAATAAAATTTAAATTTTTTAATTTCTTTATTTTCGTTACCCCCAAAATATTATTTTTTCTTTTTATATACACATCGGTACAACTTAATGAGTTTTTATAAATTTGTTTAATTTCCGGCCCAATGAAATTTTTTTTATTATAGTTTTGCAAAAAAAAAACCCCCAAAGAGCGTCGCTCCCTTTGGGCCCCAAATAACCGCGCCTCTTTTAACTTGGGCCAATCACAAACAAGCTTGCTCTGCATTTTTTTTCCCCCTAGAACTCAATAAAAATTTCACCCACGGGATTGGCAAAAGAAAGGACGAGCCCCTCTTCCCCCCAACCAATCACATACTGAAAAATTTCCCATGAAAATAAAAACCTTTTAGGGGCCCCCCTTTTTATCGCGCCCTTCTTTTTTCCACTCAAAAAGACGCACACATATGATTGGTGGGTTCCAAAACTGCCCGCCTGGGGTCAACCATCACTCTTTCTGTCTTTTTTTTTTTTTTTTTTTTTTTCATTTTTAACTGTCCCCCCTTTGAATTTGATTGGGCCCCTACTTTTTCCCTAGCTTTTTAATGGTTCACTGTCGCTCCTATTCTGATTGGTTTTGGTTTTTTTGCCGACCAAAGAAAAGGGAAAACCCTTTTTTTCAGAATTTGAATTACTGGGGGAAATTTTTTCCGGCAATTCTCTTATCGCCCTTTTTTGATGTAGCGCTGGTCCAACGACAAAAAGCTTTGTTAGGGATTTATTGATTTTTTTTATTGGGGAAAGGGTTTTAAAATCTTTTTCAGATAATATTTGACACCTAATAAAAACGGGTTTTTTTTAAATTTATACTAAGGCCCAGACTGGGCCCCCCGGGGGGAAACCGGGGAAAATTTCCCCCGGGGGCCCCCCCGAGCCGCTGGGGGCCCCCGGAGGCATGCCGCCCCCTCCCCGGGCCCAAAACCCCGCATCCGGGTCCCTGAGCACCCGGGAAAGCTTCCCCCAGCGCCCAGAGACCCCTCCCGGGAGGGGGGGACTGATGTCCCCGACTCCCGGGGGTGGGGCGGTGTCCCGCGGAGCACAGCGCAACTAGCCCCTTTCGCTCCGCTGATCTGCCTTTTCAGCTGAAGGCGTTAGGGGTCACTTCCCAACCCCGGCCGCCTATGCAAGGGGGGCAGTACGGAAACCCGGCGGGGAGGGTCGGAGCGGCCGGGGCCCCCCCAAGGGGCGGGGGCCCCGGGGGCCAGGTAATTTGGGTGGTTGTTATTTTTTTTTTGTTTTCTTTTTTTTAAATACAAAGGGGGGGGCCCGGCACAAAGGGGGGCTCTGGGCTTTCAGGGGGTCCCCGAAATACAGGGGGGGGGGGGTCTGACCCACAGGGGGTCCCCCACACAAGGAGGGGCCCCTGACTACAGGGGGTCCCCTGGCTACAAGGGGGGCCCCGACTACAAGGGGTTCCCCCGGCTAAAAAGGGGCGCTCTGACTACAGGGGGGGCCCTGGGCCCACAAAAGGGGGGGTCCGACTACAGGGGGCCCATTTGCCCCCCCTACCTAGAATCTTGACTACCTCCCCCGGGGAATTATAATTGGGGAGGGCAGCAGCCCATAGTTTTGTAGCAATTTTTTCCAGAGGGTTTGTTCCTTCCCCCCCCCAACCCCCCCAACCCCCCTTTGGATACAGGGGCCCCTAAGTTAATTTTGGGGGGCTTTGGTTTACCCGCTCTCCAACCCCCCCCCTGGGAAGTTTGTTTCAAAAGTGGGGAAAAGGTAAAGAGAAACTGGAAAATTGGGGGAAAAATAAGGGTTTTGTGTGTAAATTTTTTTTCAGGGATGATTGTGGGCCGGGGCAAGCATCATGGGGGTGTGGAAAAGGATGCAGAGGAAAAAAAGGAAAAAAGAAACACTTTATTAAAGAGGAAACAAAATCCTCAGAAAGGATTCTCCCGGGGAGTACCCCGAAATTTTGGGGTTTTTTTAAATTTTTTATTGGATCATTTCTGTATTCCTGTAATGTGATGTGACCAAGCTGGGGTCCCCGACCCTTTTATGTTGGGCCTTTTATATGGTGGGTTTGTAGGTTTAAACCCCAGCTGAAAGTCTACCCAATGTGGCCCCTATATGGGGGTGTTGTAGGTTAACCGAGCTGGTGTCCCTGACCTCTATGTGTCTCTATATTTTTGGTGGTTTAGGGTTTTACCTGAGCAGGGGTCCTGACCTCTATGTGGTCCCCCTATAGGGGGGTGTTTAGGTTTTAACCCGAGCTGGTGTCTGACCTCTATGTGGTCTCTAATGGGAGGTTGTAGTTATACCGAAACGGTTCCCGACCTCTATGTGGCTCTATATTGGGGGTGTTTTAGGTTTTACCTGACTGGGGTCCCGACCTCTATGGTCTCTAAAATGGGGGTGTTGTAGGGTTTTAAACCCGAGCTGGTGTCTGACCTCTATGGGTCCCCCTATATGGGGGGTTTGTAGGTTATACCTTAGCTGGTGTCTGACCCCTATGTTTGGCTCTATAGGGGGGTGGGTTTTATTATACCTGAGCTGGGGTCGGGCCTCTTTTGGTGTCCTATATGGTGGTGTTTTTGGTTTTTACCCGAGCTGGTGTTTGGAGCTCTATTGGGGGGTGTTGAAAGGGATAATGCCCCGCGTACATGGGGTCCCTGATTTTAAACCCTTTATAGGAGTTACAATTTTTCTTTCTTGCTGGGTGTTTTTTTTTAAGGGGGTGTGAGGTGCCCTGACCCAAGGGAAAAAATGGAGGGGGATATTGTAAATTTTGGGTGGAAAGGGGATATTGGGGATGTGGGTGAGGGGGTAATTTTATGTGGGGGGAGGGGGATATTGTATGTGGGTGGAGGGGGATATGGTTTGGAAACTACTTATCCCCGTGTCTAGATTTTGTTAAACGGGCAAATGTGTAGATACAGATATGTGACTCCCCTTGCTATTGTACTTCACCAAAACAAATTCTGTTTTGCCCCAAATGAATTTTGTGGTAAAATTGGGGGGTTTTTTTTTGTCCGAGAGGCCAGTACTATTTTCATGTACAGTAGGGTGGGGCCCCCCAAAAAACAACTCCCTGTGGGCCCCAAAACCCCCCAGTCCGACACTGATCATACTCCATGCCGTAGGGGCCCGAGAGCCAAGATTTCAAAAACCCCCGATCTGTCCCCTAAACAAAAATGGGACAAAATTTGCTCGCGGCCCTGAAATTTGGGCCCAGATAGCCAAGGCCCCCCCTAGCTCAACCAATCAGGCCATTTTTTGCAAATTTTTTCGTAAATTTTTAAACTTCCCCCACCTTTTTTATTTGATTGGGCAAAAACTTCTCCATAGGTTTTTTAAAAATTCACTGGGCGCTTATCCCTGGTTTTTTTCTGCCCACCAAAGGGAAACCTTAAAAAGAATTTGAATTAAATGTATTTTCCCCGGCAAAATTTTCCCAAAATCCTAAAATTTCCTGATGTTGCGCCGTTCTGGTTTTTTGGGGAAAGTGATTTTTTTATGTTTTTTTTTTAGAAGGTTTGAGCTCTTTTTCTGAAAATGTTTTACACCTAATAAAAAACGTTTTTTTTTCGAATCATACTCCATGCCGCATGGCCCTGAGAGCCGAGATGGATTTCTTTTGCGATCTTCTATATGTTTCCTCTCATGTTAAGTTCTCGCTTCACTTCGCCTCCTCTGGCTCATTTAGACCAACTTAAACTATGTCTGCCTGTCGGAGCTGGCGAGCGCTGCAATGCGCCGCACTTTGCTGAGCCGTGATCATACATGCCTCGGAGTATTCGAATGTGCCGCGTCCCGCCCCAGAACGCCCACACCGCACCCATTGCACGCCCCTTCATGTTAAGCGCAGCCAAAAGTGGCTGAAGGCTGCGCCTAACATCGCATCCCTGCGTCCGACAGGGGATTCGGATCGGTGGGCCGCAGTTTTCGCCAGAAAACAGGCGCAACTCCCGATCATACTTGTTACCCTATGTGTACTTTATTTATTTTTGATCTTTTTGGGGGCGATTGCCATTTGTAAAGAGGAAAAGGGCGGTGTACGTGTTTTTAGTTTATTTTTCGTGTTTGTGTTTTTTTTTACTTTTCCACCTTTTTTTTTTTACTTTTCCCCATAGGGAAAAACACTTTTACAATAGAAATCAATATACAACTTATTGCTGTTTACTGGTTTCTATGGCAACTGTCACTCACGATGCCCCAGGGGGGGTGCCCGCACAGACATAAAATCCCTTTCCGGGGTGTCTGATGGGAGACGCACCCCCACAGTAAAAAAATCAGATGTAAACTGAGTCCTATGTCTTTAAATGGGCAATCCATGCTGCAGTTCCCACTGTGACCTACAGCTTGAAAAATGCGGATTTCATATCTGTGGTCCAAAAAAAACCAAAGAGGGCATGTCCATTCTTTGAAATCGATCCTGCTCAGATTCAATGTTGGACAGGAGCGATATGAATTAGACTGATTGAAATGGGACTAAATCATGTCCAAATCAGAGGTAAAATCGTAGAAAACTGCGTTCTGGGGCGGGCCGCACCAGATTCGAAAACTCCACGCATGATGAAGCCCTCCAAAGTGAGGCGATACCCGCTCCACAGGCAGACCTAGTTGAATGTGGTCCCACCTGAGCCGGGGGGAGGTGAAGTGGAGCTAGAAATTTTTTAATGGGGCAAAATGTACAGTTACAACAGTAAAAATAAAAAATGATTTGCAAAAAAAAGTAATTAATAAAGAGAAATATCCAAGTTTTATAAAAAAGATTTCAGTGTATTGAAAAAGTTGTTCATTTAAAATTATTGGAAATATATATAATATCTCAAAAGCAAAAAAATTTCAGCTATAAAATGTCTTAAAAATTCCGATAAACTTAAACTAATTTTACATTAAATAAGCCACTGATGGTGTTGTACTGATGTTATTTTTTTGCATTTTTAATACCAACAATTGGAGATGTATTTTTGCTTCTTTCACCTTTTATTCTATGTAGTATATACAGCAAGAGCCAGCACAGCACAGGTATTGCAGGATTTCTATTCACTGACACGCTTAATGATTTATCTCTGATTTCCAGCCTGTTTAGAGACTTAATACATGTTAGGCGCATTACTTATGCGACTAAGTTCCTCAATGCGCCTCACACACAGGCGAGGCTCAGGGAACTTTACACCACATTTATGAGCGCACTTTAGGCGCGGCCATACATCAGGCGCAGTTTTCATGGAAAAAAACGTGAAAATGGCCACCTCGATCTTCATACATGTCCCCCTTAGTGTAAAATCCGTCTGAATGCATGAAAGTGTTTTTTGTGTGATTATAAATGAGGTCTAAAGTTCGATGCGTCTCGCCTATGTGTTCGGCGCATTATGGAACTTAGGCGGATTAGTCATGCATCTAACATGTATGAAGACTACAGATAGGCTGGAAATAAAAGTAAAGTCATTAGAATAGCATGTCAGTGAACAAAAACTATGGTATTGATCCTGCTTGGCGGACCACACAAAGCAGTTTATAACTAACATCTATCATATGTCCCCTTTATGTTGCCATACTTTTTTAAATGTCTTTTTATTTTTTTATGACTTAAGGGGACTTAAAAATATAGTAGTAGTTTTTCACATTTTCAAGAAAATTTGCAACAAATTTTTTACAGGCTTTTCTTACAGTTCTTACATGGCTTTTAGGGGACTGTATGTTAGACACATAAATAGCTATCTAAGAAACGACACACTTTATTTAAAACAGCATTTAGGAAGTTTATTAACCTTCTAGGTCAGCGGTGGCGAACCTATGGCATGCGTGCCGGAAGTGGCACGCAGGGCCATCTCTCCTGGCACACGTACCAGGCTGGCCACTCGCTGGGTTCCTGACTGTGACCCAGACGCCACGCTGCCAGAGCGCGGCGTCCGTGTTACAGTGTTGGACCTGGGGCCTCCGGCAGCCCCAGGTCTAACACAGCACGAGTCGGGACCCGCCGCGGACCTCCAGCCCTCAGGCCCTGTGCTCTCAGCTGGGCAGCGACGCGATGTAGTTGCATCATCGCGCCGCTGCCTGTCCTTGGTCGCATAGCCATCATAGGCTGTGCGCCCGAGGAGCTGACGAAGGAGCGGCCCGCGCTGGGAGAGAAGAAGACAGAAGAGGAGCGCGCGGCGGGGACGGAGTTAAGGTGAGTAAATGTTATTATTTTTATTTGTGCTGGAATGGTGGGGCTATATACTGGCATGGTGGGGCTATATACTGGCATGGTGGGGCTATATACTGGCATGGTGGGGCTATATACTGGCATGGTGGGACTATATACTGGCATGGTGGGGCTATATACTGGCATGGTGGGGCTATATACTGGCATGGTGGGACTATATACTGGCATGGTGGGGCTATATACTGGCATGGTGGGGCTATATACTGGCATGGTGGGACTATATACTGGCATGGTGGAGGTATATACTGGCATGGTGGGGCTATATACTGGCATGGTGGTGCTATATACTGTCATGGTGGGACTATATACTGGCATGGTGGGGCTATATACTGGCATGGTGGGACTATATACTGGCATGGTGGGACTATATACTGGCATGGTGGGGCTATATACTGGCATGGTGGGGAGAGCGGTGGCTATATACTGGCATGGTGGGGAGAGCGGTGGCTATATACTGGCATGGTGGGGAGAGCTGGCTATATACAGGCAGTGGGGAGAGCTGGCTATATACTGGCAGGTGGGGAGAGCTATCTGTATACTGGCTGGTGGGGAGAGCTATTTTGTATACTGACTGGTGGGGAGAGCTATCTGTTAACTAAACTGGTGGGGAGAGCCATCTGTATACTGGCTGGTGGGGGAGCGCTATGGTGTATACTTGGGGTTGGTGGGGAAAAAGCTGGCTTTTAAAAAGGCAGTGGGGAAGCTGGGTATGTACAGGCAGTGGGGAGAGCTGGCTATATACAGGCAGTGGGGAGAGCTGGCTATATACTGGCAGGTGGGGAGAGCTATGTGTATACTGGCTGGTGGGGAGAGCTATCTGTATACTGGCTGGTGGGGAGAGCTATCTGTATACTAGCTGGTGGGGAGAGCCATCTGTATACTGGCTGGTGGGGAGCGCTATGTGTATACTGGCTGGTGGGGAGAGCTGGCTATATACAGGCAGTGGAGAGAGCTGGCTATATACTGGCTGTTGTGGAGAGCTGGCTGTATACTGGCTGGTGGGGAGCTATCTGTCTGTATACTGGCAGGGGGGGAGAGCTATCTGTATACTGGCGGGTGGGGAGAGCTATCTGTGTACCCGGCTTGGTGGGGAGCTAATCTGGTCTGTATCATGCCCTGGTGGGGAGCGCAATCTGTCTGTATACTGGCTGATGTGGAGAGCTATCTGTGTACTGGCTGGTGGGTAGCTATCTGTCCTGTATACCCGCCTGGTGGGGGGCCCTAACTGTCGTATACTGGCTGGGGGGGAGAGCTATCTGTATACTGGCTGGTGGGGGAGCTATCTGGGATACTTGGCCCGGTTGGGAGCCGCTATCTGTCTGTATACTGGCTGATGTGGAGGGTGCCTATCTGTCTGTATAACTGGTGATTTGGGGAGAAAGCTATCTGTATACTGGCTGGCGGGGAGCTTTTCTGTCGGTTACTGGGGTGGTGGGGAAGCTATCTGTCTGGGATACTGGCTGGTGGGGAGAGCTCTCTTTCTGTATACTGGCTGGTGGGGAGAGCTCTCTATCTGTATACTGGCTGGTGGGGAGCTATCTGTCTGTATACTGGCTGGTGGGGAGAGCTGACTGTCTGTATACTGGTGGTGTGAGCTATCTGTCTGTATACTGGCTGGTGGGGAGAGCTATCTGTCTGTATACTGGCTGGGGGGGAGAGCTATCTGTCTGTATAGTGCTGGGGGGGAGAGTTATCTGTCTGTATACTGGCTGGTGGGGAGAGCTATATGTCTGTATACTGCCTGTGGGGAGCTATCTGTCTGTATACTGGCTGGTGGGGAGTGCTATCTGTCTGTATACTGCCTGTGGTGAGCTATCTGTCTGTATACTGCCTGTGGGGGGCCTGTAACTGCCTGTGGGAGCTGTATACTGCCTGTGGGGACCTATACACCTACCTAACTTAGGGACTTATAACCTATAAGTAAGGAGTTGCTGGAAAAGTGAGGATTCTAAGATATTTGTGTCTAAATCCTGCAGAGACAAGTGTTGGTCGGGAGAAATCAGCATGAAGGTGTGAACCAGATGGAGAAGAAAAGGGTATACGAACAACTTATCGGAGAAATGTCACCTGTGAGACACTAAATGTGCCTGAAATGTAATCTCTTATATGCAAGCAAAGTGTAATGGTTTATATTCAGTAATGGTGTGGCGGGGGTGTTCAGTCACTTTGTGGTGGTATTATTCAGTCACTATGTGGTGGTGATATTTGGTCGTGGTCTTGTGGTATTAATCTGTCAACTCTCTGCTGAGCACCTGTGTACACGGCTAAACGACCACAATAAAAGTCACTGAAAAGTGGAAATATGCAGAGGGATGGGCAAGCGGCCGTCACATCCCTCGATTATTGTTGTGTGGCCCGATGTCACCTCCCTGCTTCGTGCCGGCGGTGGCGACACTTTGTGGTAACTAAGGTATTTTTTGGTCACAGTTTCGGTCTCAAAAAGGTTCGCCATCACTGTCTAGGTGTTTCACATAAATGAAAGCAAAAGTGGAGGTGAAATTTCAAAATGTCACCTTTTTTCCAGACTTTATATTTTAATCTATTACCCACTGGAACAGTGAATGCTACTCATTATTAATACCCCCGATTCTGCCGTTTTTAGATATATCCCATTTATGGCCCCAGTGCGCTATTTTAGTCAACCACAAGTGTAATGACCAGCGTTGTCAGTATACACCATACTTGCCAATGCTTTTGGTTTGGGCGGGAGCAGATGAATGGCTGCTGGAGGTTCTCTGTATTAGAAGCGGAATCAGGACATCATCAGGAGATCACATACTGTGGCCATCGGCACGATGCTCTGATAGCTTCCTACTTAGGCTATGTTCACACGGCTTAAAATGGGCCGTATTTCAGTCCGTAATTACGCGTCGAAGTGCGCAAATTACGGCCTGAAAACGGCCCATTATACCGGGAATGCACAGTTCTCATAGAGAACTATGGAAATTTCGTCTCCTCTCCCTGCTCGGCGAATACGCCGAGGGGGAGAGATTTCACATGTCACTTTCTCGCGGCGTATACGCGCCGCTAGCAGTGATTCTCTATGGGCCGGCGAAGTGCCGGCCCCCGCCCCCCCGCTCCCCCCCCACTCCACGCCCCCGGCCGTGTGAACATAGCCTTAGGAGGCTACCAGAGCTTTGGACACAGTGCACTGCTGGGAGGAGGGGGTGGAGCTTAGCAGCAGCCATTAAGCTCCACCCCCTACTACCAACAGAGTAACATGTGAAGATGCAGACTGCCAGCAGCTCCATAGAAGGATAGGTGAGTACATTACTGGGTGTTGTGTGTGTGTGTGTTGGGGGTGGGGTGTGCATGGAATCGAATAGAAAAAAAAACAGACACAAATGGCGCAAATGGTGTTTATTTAAATAAACACTCCCTAACAACAGCCCTCTTTCACCATTTTATTAAAGAAATCAATCCAATGTTGGTCTAACATAATCCAATGAGTCCAACATAGTCCAAAGGGGACACCTAAACAAATATAAGAACATTAAAAAAAACATGATAGTACTAAACTCCATCCCCTGCACCCTCTAAAGATCATTCCTGTGGCTGATCTAATGGGCGTGCAGGGTATGGAGTTCAACCTGCACAATATGATTCTAAGGGGTACAGACACATCTGCTGCACAATCTCCAAGGGGGTGATCCTATGCCCCTTCCCCAACAAGATTGTAAGCAGTGCTCTGTAATTCTCTCATCTAACCATTGTGTTATGTATCCTAGTGCCAACACAAAATTCAACCCCCCATAACTTCTCTGTAAAGGAGTATAAATTGTATGTATAATATCTTGTTTTGCATTGTATGAGAAATGTATAGATCGTTATAAGATGTCCCTTTTGGTATATAAAGAGTTAACAGTTTAGAGAAAGTTACAGTTGGGACTTTTAAGGGCCGTTCACACGGCTTATTTCGGCGCAGATTGGCGCCGTACTGCGCGCCGGATTTGCGCTACAGTACGGGCCAATCCGTCGCAGTAATTACGGTAATCCACCGCTCTCATAGAGAACAGTGGATTCCGTCGCTCCTACCCCTCGGGGGAACCGCCGGGGGAAAACTAACTCCCCTAC
>JAODAL010062338.1:0-19811 GCA_025379985.1 Phyllomedusa bahiana | reverse complement strand
GTGCTGCAAAGAGCGCCCGCTGCTGTGAAAACCGGTTAGGGGTCCATGCAATCAGAAGCGCCCATTTTTATATTTTTTTTCCACCAGGGGTGGTGCGCTACCCGGGTTATCTCACGGGCTCACCCCACATTTGGGAAAACCCTGGGGTCTTTTTTGGACTAAAAATGAAAAAAATCCCTCAGCCCACCCCATCAAAGAAATAGTACGACTTTTCTCTTTGCCCCTTCTTCTGGGGCCTCAAAAAAAGGGGGAAAGTTAACCAATGATAAAGTCCCGGGGAGAAGAACCCAAAGGGCCAATTACTCTTTTTTAGGCTCTGCCACTGCACAGAAAAACACCCCGTTTTTTTTTTTTTTCTTTTCAAAAAACGCGGGAAAATTACGTAAATCACTCCCATGACTCTAATGAAAGAACTGCGCGTCTACACTGGCGCTTTTTTCTGCTCGTTTTTTTTACGGGTCTTTTTTTGCAACATGTTCAAAAAAAAGCCAACCCGGGCAGAAAATTTACTACGGGAAAAAGCACGGAATTTTTAGGGGCCTTTTCGGGGCGTTGTTTGCTGGTTTTTTTAAATGAAAACCCCCCAGGAGACCAAGTCCCCCCTATAGGGTTTTAATAAACTTATACTTTTAAAATCTGCATAAAAGTGTCTGAGTGTCCTTGTCTTATTTTTTGTAAAAAAAATATCATGTTTGGCCAACTATTTTTGCGCAACATTTTTTTTGCTAAAAAATACTTTTTTTTAGGGATTTTGCCGTAAATCCTTTGGTGCTAAAACCCTTTTTAACTATTTTGGCGTAATAAAATCTGCTTCTGACGGGCAAAAATAAGTTTTTTAAGGATTAGGCGCAATAATCCATTAGAGATTTTATAATATATTTATATTATTATAATATATATTTTTATTATTTATAATAATATATTATATATTTTTTGGTGCTAAAACCTTTTCTTAACTATTTTGGCGCTAAAAAATTTATCCCCCTCTGAAAATATAATTTTTTTTAAACGGTTTTTGGCCCCAAATTTTTTATTTATGGATTTTGGCGTTAAAACCCTTTCCTTAACTTTTTAAAGCGCCAAAATAGAAAAGAGGGGGGATTTTGCGCCAAAATCTGTTAAAAAAAAAAAAAAAGGACCTTGGGGCCAAAATACATAAAAAAAACCCCGTATTTTTGGCAACAAACTTGAGATAACTTTATTAGCGCCAAAATCCTTAAAAATGCAGATCTAAAAATGGACTAAAGGGCCAAAATCCGTAAAAAAAACCGTATTTTTTGGCGACAAACGCAAGATAACTTTATTAACGCTAAAATCCGTAAAATGACTACAAGATCCCATATAAATGAAAAGATGTTTTATTTATTTTTTAAAGGGGCGTGTTACCCCAAAGGGCTTAAAAGTTATCTTAAAAAAACGGGCTTGAAGCCGCAAAAAACGCTTTGTAAAAAATGTGAAGAAAACCAAATCGCAGAAAAACCGGCCGTTTTTTTCAGCTGTTGACAGGGGGGACGAAAATCGTTTATAAACGTTTTAGTCATTCTTTTTTCAGGTCGTTTTTTTCCCACGGGGGAAAGGCCTAATGTGTAAGTGCTAGAAGTCTACAAAAATCCCCCCACCCATCCCCACCGTTTAAGTCCGAAATCTTTGCATTTTATGGTATTGTCACCCCTTTAAAAAACTGCTTTTTTGCCGTCACCTGCAGACCATGGTGCAGAATAAAAATTCTGCAAAAAATTTGGCCCTCCCATTTCCTGCCCCAAGGGGCACCTCAGCGCCTCATTTTTTGCGATGTTTTTGGAACTTTGTTTTTGACGCGGGAATTGCGAGCCCCCCGGCACCCCGGGTCTTGATATTTAAAAGTGTTTTCTAAGGACCCGAAGTGGGCCAGTTTTGATTAGCAGCTTGAACATTTTAAAACCCCCGGGTTCCCCGGGGGTAAACCTTTCCGCCGGCACCGACTTCCCCCTTTTAGGGGTTTGGCAGCTATTTCCCAAAAGACCGGCTTCTAAACTTTCCCGAAAAGGGGGGGTCCTAAAACCGAGCTCAGCATTATAACAACCTGGTGCTGGGGGGAGGTTTTCTGGCTGAACCCAACACTTCTTATACTCACGACCGGGAAAATTTATAGTCAACGGTGAAAAATCACCAAAAACCGGAAAAGGGTAAAGTGGGGAAAAAAAGATCAAATGTAAATGGAGATTCATTTTTAGGGTTTTTAAAAGGGGGGTTCCCATCTTTACTTTAAAGGCCTGGGTGGGGTATGTCATCCAAAGGGGTGTAGGTGCGGGGCCTGGGGGTAGCCCCCAAAATTTCGGAAAGACCCCCAAAAGTATGGGTACGCATGGAGAGTTTAATTGTGCTTGCCCTACTCCCATTCTTTCTAGGGAGGGCCGGGTACAGCCCCAAACCCGCTTTCCATAGTACAGAATGGGGTTTCTACAACGTGCGACCTACTCCCCATTTTTTAGGGGAGGTCCGGGTACACCCCAACACCTGCTTCCCATAGTCAGAATAAGAGTTTTACCGTGCACCTATTTCCCATTCTTTTCATGGGGGGTCTGGGTAAGCCCAACACACTGTTTCCATAATAGAGAATAGGAGTTCTACAGCTCGACCTACTCTCCTTCTGTTCAGGGGGGTGGGTACAGCCCAAACACACTGCTTCCATATAAAATGGGGTTTACAGGTGCGACCTACCTCCTTTCTTTTTAGGGGAGGGGGTACCCCAACACATGTTTCCATATACAGAATAAAAATTCCCAAATGCGACCCCTCCATTTGTTCTTGGGAGGTCCATACACCCAAAACACTCTTCCATAATAAAATTTAGAGTTCTACAAAGTGCAACCTCTCCATTTTGTTCTATGGGGGCCATACGTCCAAACACTTTTCCATAGACAAAAAAGGGTTTACAGAATGCAAACCCCCTCCTTCTGCTATGGGAGGCCGGGTCCCCAAAACCACGCTTCCATAGTGCGAATAAGGGGTTTTTCTACACGGCGACCACTCCCATTCGGTTTTATGGGAGGTCCCGAGTAAGTCCAACCATGCTTCCATAATAAAATTTAGAAGTCCTACAAATCAACCTCTCTCCATTCTGTTCTAGGGGAGGTCTGGGTACCCCCCAACACACTGCTTCCAATAAAAAATAGGTTCTGACGTGGATACTCTCCATTTTTTTTTGGGAGGTCGGGTACAGCCCAACAAACGTTTCCCTAGTAAAAATACAGAGTTCTTCAGAAGTGGCCACTCCCCTTTCTGTTTAGGGGGGTCCGAGACAGTCCAACACACTGTTCCATATACAAAATAGAGAGTCCTCAGAAGTGAAAACTTTTCCCATTCTGTTCTATGGGAGGTCGAGTACGCCCAAACCTGCTTCCTAGTACAAAATAGGATTCTAGAGTCCCTACTCTCCATTCTTTCTATGGGGGGGTGGGGGGTACACCCAACACAGTTTCCATAGTACAGAATAAGAGTTTACAGACGTGGACCTACTCCCCATTCTTTTTGGGGGTGGGGGTAACCAACACACGCTTCCTTTATACAGAATAGAGATTTCTAAGACGGGGCCTATTCCCTTTTGTTTTTGGGGAGGCCCCGGGTAAGCCCAACACACGCTTCCATAGTAAGTTTAGAGATTCCAGAGTGCACCTTTTCCCCTTTCTTTTTCTATGGGGGGGTTGGGTACCCCAACCAGCTTCCATAATACAGAATGGAGAGTTCTACAGACGTGCGACCTACTCTCCATTCTGTTCTATGGGAGCTCCGGGTACAGCCCAACACACTGCTTCCATAATACAGAATAGAGAGTCCTACAGACGTGCGACCTACTCTCCATTCTGTTCTATGGGAGGTCGGGTACACCCAACACACTGTTCCAAAATTCAGAATAGAGAGTTTACGACGGCAAACCTACTCTCATTCTTTCTATGGGGGGTCCGATACAGCCAACACATGCTTCCATAGTACAAAATAGAGAGTTTTCGCTGCCCCCTACTCTCCTTTTGGGCCCGACTTTCGAGGTCCTTTCTAAAGGGGGACCTCAGCTCCCACACTTGATAGCAAACCCTATGAATTCCATAAAATGCAAATGGAATCCCTTTTAACGGGTCTGATTTCGGAACAACTCATAGCTAGGGGTCCCACCCAAAAGATGTTTTGGCAATGCAGTGGGTGAGGGATGGGAAGCAGGGCTGGTGGCTTTTGGGAACCCCCTCATGAAAAAATTGGGGAAAAACGGCTTCATCAAATTACAGGGGTGCAAAAAGGGTTACAGGGCTTTAAAAGGGGCCCGTATTGGTCCGTAATTACCCCAAATGCGCCAATTAAGGGCCGAAAACCCCCCTTCATTACGGTAATTCACATTCTATAGAAAAAATTTGGATTACGCTCCTTCCCCCCCCCGGCGGAAAAATTTAAATTTTGAATTACTGGGCGATACGTGCCGCTGGAAAAATCAACGGGGGCCGCGAAGTGCCGGCCCCCCGTCACTCCGAAAATTAAGCCGTGTGAACGGCCTTAAAAAACAAATACAGTCTCCCTAAACCTTCTACTTTTGGAACAACTCGTGCCCCAACCCTTGTGCAAAGTCTGTGTGAGTAAATTTTTACAGTGACTAACACCATTTTAAAAACTGCCTGAAGTAACATTGCTAAAAGGCCTGTTAGGCCTCGTTCACACGGCTTTTCTTGCGGGGTTTGGGGTGTACTCCCCGCCCGGGTTTGGTTCAGTACGGGCAAAACCGTCCCCGTCTTCGGGAACCATCTCTCATAAGAACATGGAATCCTCGCTCCCCCCCGCCACAATCCGCCGGGGGAAAGGACATGAACATTATTTACCGCGACACCCCTGATATGCTTGCTTTGGGCCGGGCGCCCCCGCCCCCTCCGGGGCCCCCCCCCCCGTCCCGCCCCTTATTCCGGCGGATTTGTGACTTCAATACCCGGGTCACAAATCCGCGGGAATAACCGTGTGAACACGGCTTAAAAGGAGGTGAAATATACTGGCAAGAGAACACTCAGTTCTTGATGATGGTAAGGCAATGTTCACACGGCTTAAATTGAGACGTATCTCGCCCCGTATTTGGTGCCGTACTGCGCTAAATACGGGGCAAGATACGTCCCCAGTCATTACGGTAATGCACAGTTCTCATAGAGAACTATGGATTACGTCTCCTCTCCCTGCTCGCACAATACGCCGCGAGGGAGAGAAGTGACATGTCAATTACCAGCGCCGAATACGCGCCGCTAGTAATTAATGTCTATGGGGCTGGCGGCCTGCCGCCATTCTCCCCCCCCCCCCCCCCCCGCGCGAGCTCCCGAAGTCCCAGCATAATTGCGGAGCGTAATTACACCGAATTACCGTATTTGCAAGGTGTACTTTGGAGGTATTGCAATGGAATTACGCGCTGAATTATGCCTCGCAAATACGCCGCGTGAACATCAGGGCTATGGAGTCGGAGGCTATTTTGCAGGAGTCGGAGTCGTCATAAAAGGGACCGACTCCCAAAATATATAATAAGTTGGTCCAGTTAGTTCGATGCAAAGAGCAAGAGGAATTGGGTGCGGCCAGTGCTACTGCTCCCATATCTTCAGCCTCATCACATGAGGAGTGTAATTGATGTCATGGAGCAGGCAAAGCTCTGTCCCAGGGGAAAAGCTTCCGCTCCCAGGGCAAACAGATTTCAGCAAAATTTTTCACCTGTTTTCAAAGAAGTAGAAGATCAACCGTTCATCAAAACTGACTGTGGCTGAGGCAATTCCTTTATACCATGACATTGTTAGAGATGTTGCCTCTGTGGTTATCGTTTTGCCAACTACCCAAGTTAGTGTAGAGAGGCCGTTCTCTAGCCTGGAAATAATGAGATCAGATGTGAGGTCATGTATGCAGGATCTGATGGAGGCGATACTATTTCTCAGAACAAATTCAGAGACTCCACAAATGTTCCTGCAGGGTTTTGCATATTTACAATTTTTTTGTGTCCTAAAGTCATGTCCAATAAATATATTTTACACTGACAAGCAAAAGGGTAACAATGGTTTGAAATTGTGACTTTCAGGCTCCATATCTCTCCATCCACTACAGCTTTGTACATGAGGCTACTGTAATTGTATATACAGTCATCTGACCCATATTATACATAAATGTGACTTGCAAGTATTTAGCATCTGCTTAGTTACAGTTTTGCTCCTAAAAATCAAAATGTTAGTTTTTATTATTTTGTTAGTATTTAGAAAATCCACCTTTGGTTTTCAATACTGCCTGATTCCTTCTGGGCTCTGAATCAGATTCAAGCAGGTCTTGACCAAAATCTGCTCCCAGGTCTCTTCTACACATTCCCAATGTTGGTGCAGACTGGACTTGATTACAAATACAGCTTTTTCTTCAACTCTACCCACAAGTGTTCAAAAGATCAAAACATTGTTACCTTTTGCTTGTCAGTGTCTGTTTACCTAATAGCTTGATTATTGTTTTAAAGGTGATAAACACCCGATGTTACCATTTTATACAGTAAAGTTATCACTTAAACAGGGGCCCGTGTATGAGGGATTTAGGAGTCGGAGGTTTGGGAAATTGAGTCGTCTGAGTCGGGGCTTCGGCTTGCCGACTCCACAGCCCTGGTGAACATACCCTTACAAGATCTGATGCAAATGTCTCTGTACCAGATACCACAGGACTCCCTCGGAGGTCTTGTAGAGTCCAGTCCTCGTGGCACAAGGAGGACCTACACAAGACTGTGTAAAATGTAGACAAGGCATCCTTGTGTACAATGCTCTCTACGCCCAGCTTCTGTTTTCTTATTTATAGATACATATACACCTGTCAGCCATAACATGACGCTATAGATGGTGATTGCATAGACTGTAACCAGGTGGATGGAAAGTGAATCATTGACCTGCTCTATGATCCGAAATGCCCGCCTGTCATTGACCAAATGAAAATATATTTGAGAACTGCAGATAATCCAATCCCCTGACACATGAAGCCAGATTCCTACCAACAAGGGCGCTCTTCATCTAGTAATCCGGATAATCCCAGGATCGCTACCAGTCTCTGCTGGCCTAAGTTTTGTGCAGAGCGCTCACCATACAAATGCTTCATGTCCAGGCTTTTATCCTTCCTAAAATCCCGGTAGGTCAGACTGTGAGACAGTTCTATAAATATAAGTACATAGGAAAAGGAGAATCTCCATCAACCTGGAGAACATGGCTGTCAAGTCACGATCCCCGATCCCTCCAACTGGAAGCAAAGAAAGGGATCTGTTCCCACACGAGGAGGAACACATATGAGCAGACACGTTTTAGGTGTTTCGTGTCGTCAGTCGTAAGGCCATGTCCCCACGGCACGGGTTTTCGGCCGGTTTTTCAGCCGGTTTTCGGTTTTTCAGACCTCCTGAAAAACCGGCCGAAAATGAGCACAATGGTGCTCTATGGAAAACCTGTGCAGCAGTCCCACTCAGGGTTTTTTCCGCCGGCGGTAAAAAATTTAACATTTTCATTCTTCCGTCCGTTTTTCGGTCGTAATATGAACAATTCATTGGGTGGGGGGAGGGCTGCTCTCCGCTCATCGCCGAGAAAAACCGCCCCCCCCCCCCCAAAACTGGAAAAATACCGGCCGGCAAACTGGCCGGTATTTGTCCACTGCCGTGGGGATGCACCCTAACAGATTTTCTATATCCGGGCCAAAGCCTCCGTTTCCTGTCCCAGCCCTGAATCTAAATACTCTGGCCAATACAAGGTGGCTTGTGGGCACTAAACATAAAATGCCACCAAAACCCTTCATATTAGCTCCAACCCTGATGTGGTTCCTGGGATCTGCAGAACCCATTATTAGTAGTTTTCAGGTCTGGGGCTAATGAATAGAGTTGGTGGAAGGTTCATCCATCTCCTCTGTAAGAGAACAATAACATTTTATTGTCCAACCTTTTGGCCCTTTGCACAATACTGGATACAATTCATAAATTTTTGCAGAATTAAAACATTTTTAAGGGGTTGTATCTTTTAATTAATGGTCTTAGAAAAAGGGGACAGTGAAAAAAAAGCAATTTGCAATTGGATGTATTAGCAAAGCTGTCTTGTTTTCACGTTCCTTATTTTGAAAAACCCTGTTCCCAGTAACTTTTCGGTTTCCCCCTCCTTTCATTTCTGGCGGCTCTACTAATGTACATTCTTTTTGGGCCCCCCGGTCATATTCACGGGGGCGCGAAATCCTGTCTCTCACTCAGAATAAGGGGCGGGAAACATTACTCTGCCACCCGCAGCTGCACGTAAAAAGAAGTCTTTACAATCAGAAAACCCGCAAAATTGTGCTGGTCCCTAATCTCCTGATGTAAATTTAAAAAAAAGGAGACAGATTTTTTGCTCTGGATGAGTTCATAAAAGCTGGAATCAATGTAAAAAGCCCTCCAGCTGTGGGGGAGAAGGTCAGGCTCTGGTTCATAAAGACTGTCTAGACTAAATGCGGGCCTGGGGTTGTAAAGCTCTTACAAAAATAAGGGGGGGGGGCTGATAGGAAGAGGACGACACGTACATGTGGACTCCAGAGAGGGGGGGGGGGGGAGCAGGATTTTTTGGCTTTAGCAGCGGAAAAAGGAAAATTAAAGTATTGCCAAAACAATGTGTTAAATTTTGCTTCATTTAAAAGGTAGAGCAGTTTTTTTTTCCCACTTGTGTAAAAAAGCTTCCCTATTTACTAACTCCTCAAAACACCCCTGGCGGGTTGGTGATGTCACCCCCTGGGTTTATCAGCGCAAAAGCTTATGTTTTTTATGGACAAAATTTAACCCTTAGACTCTGCGATTGTGTTTTGGTTTAATCCCCATTATCACCAATGTGGTAACAGGCTGAGCTAGGAAAAGCAGAGCCGATATGCCAATTACTGCCCTAAGACCGCCACACCCTGACAGGAGTGACCCTAAAGTCCCTGTGGCTCTGTAAACCCCCTGAGGGAACCCCCTTTAAAATGGTCTACCCCCGGCTCAAAAAAAGCATGTACTGGTTTTCGTAAAGGACTGAAACCTCAGAGCTTAAAAATCTTTTTTTAAAAAAAATTTTTATTTTTTTTGTGACTTTTTACTTAAATTACAAATATCTTGAGATGTGCTCTATTTACATTGGGCCCTTTCCTGAGCTTTGTTGTGTAGATGGGACACAGCTAGAAAAACTCCTCCCTATCAGGTTTTATGACAAAATGACCACTTATGGCGCTACTAGATGTCTAGATCATCAGGAAACCCCACTTTACCATACTAAGGCTTTGTTGCAGCTTTTGAAATTTTTGGTTTCCAGATTTGTCCATTTTTTCTGGAGAATATGAAGGTCCCCATAACATATAGCCCAAATCGGACAAAACCCCTGAATTCGAAATGGCCCACTATTACGTGTATGGGGGCTGGCTTTTTCCAAAAAAAAGATCTTGTTGGATTCAAAGACTTTGTTCTCAAGGGGATATCCCAACGATTTTAGATGCGCCTTTTCCTCTCACTACTGGGAAAAAATGAACACTACCAAATGAGATGCATACTGAGACATTGAAGAAAAGTCTTTCAAATTAGGCCTGTGCGCAAAATTTTTTGTGTTGGCCCCTTAAAGGGTGTTCCGTTCAACTTTGTAAAAAATTTAGTTTTTTAAAACCAAAAAAAGTAAAGGCGTAGGAAATATATAAGAAATAGATGGCGAAAAAAACGTTTTTCAACTCTTTACTTTGTATCCAAAAATTTTTCATTACTTTCATAGCCTCCGTTGGTTACCATACTTTTTCGGGAAATTAAAGAAGCACGCTCATCCTCTTGTTCAAAAGTCCCATTTTAGTCCTTATATAACAAAAAAGCAAAGCACCGATGGCGTGTTCTCGTTTGGTTATATAATGGACTAAAATGGACTTTGAACAAGAGGTGAGGTGCCTTTAAAATTTTCCCAAAAATGTATGGTAAGCCAACGGGGGCATGAAAATGTAATGAAAAAATTTTTGGTTAAAAGTAAAGGTTGTAAACGTTTTTTCGCCATCTATTTCTTTTTTTAAAAATATACAGAGGGGTGGGGGTCCGAATGGAAATTTTGAGAGTGCCCCCACAATAAGGAAATTCCATTATATTTAGGAAATATTTGGACTTCTCTTATTTTAATCCATTTTTTATTTTTTTTCTTCAAAAAACAGCATCTAAAAAGCTGAAAAGGGAAAAATCCTTTAATAAGTAAAGGAAAAAAAAAAAAAAACGACTGATTATTGCGCTGCCCTAGGCACAACCCGCTGCTGGGCCCCCGAAGAACAATTGGCTACCTCTAGTAGTGTTTTTTTTTGAAAGTGATATAAAAAAAAACAACCTTTAAAAGGGGTTGTCTCATGCAAAGGATTGTTTTTTGTTAAAGATTTGCAAAAAACAAGTCCTTTGTAATATTGTCCATTAACATGTCCTACCTTTCCTAGATATCCCCCTTGTTTGGGCGATAGTCCCCAGGTCGCTATAGCTAGACCCGTTCAATCTCTCATGATAGGCTGCCAGCCTGGGCTATAGCTACAGACCCGTTCGTTTCCTTTAGGTACAACCTGGTTACTATAGCTTCAGACCTGGTTTTTCTGAGCTAGTAGAGCCAGTAAACACGCCCCCCAATTTTCCCAAAAAAAAAACCAAGAAAAAAGGGGGTGCTGAAAACAACGTAGTGAGAAACCCCTTTAAAATTTAAAAACATTACCCTTTTGAGATCCAAATCCATTCCTTCTTGTACATTGTAATCCACTTGCCCGGATCTTTTTCAAGTTCGTTACTTGGTTTTTTCCCCGGCGTTTGCTGTGGTGCTGGGTTATGTGTTTTACGTACGCAGCGTTTACGTTCACCTTTGGGTGCTCCCCTTCGAGTCTTTGTCTGTGGTTTCAAAGGTTATGTTTCACATTTCCCTTAGGATCCAGAATGGTGTGCTTTTTTACTGTCCATTGATGCCATCCCTTGATAGTCTGCAGCAAGTGGGGTCCTTGCAAGGGGCCCTTTTTCCAGTCGTGTTTTCCCTTTGGGATTAAAAAAAATGGATTCGTTAAGCTGTCCTCCTTGGGACCAAAACGGCCCCCTTTCCCTGGGTTCCATTTTGGTGGTCCACCTCCCCCCTGTTTCAAGAGGATCGTCGTTGGTTTTCCCAGTGGTTCCCGGGCTGTCTCCCTTTCTAGGCGTCGCCTTCTTAAAGGGATCCCCGTTGTGTCGTCGTCGTGTCTCGGAACTTGGGGGTCTTCTCATCTTTTTTAAGTAGGTAGACTTCTTTTTAATGTTCCTTGCCCCTGCGGAGGTCGGCGTGCCTTTCCAAATGGGAATGTTATTAAAAAAAAAAACAAAAGTCAACTCTCGGAAATGCGTTCTGGGCTCATCAAAAAGGTTGTAAGAGCCAAACAGAGGAGGCGCCTTATGTCCTACGCTGGGGGCGGGGGCTCAAGCGCCGTCCCCCTTCAAGTTTTGAAGGAAAGGAGCTTAGGAGCGGCTTATTTAAATTCCCGGGATAAAGCCAATGTCGGAATTAGCTGCAGGCTTTAGTGATTTTGCAAACCAAGCTGCAATGGGGCTTAGCAAAGCTTAAGAAATACAGAGCGTCCAAAAAGCGCCAGCTTTTACAAAAGTATACTGACAAGCGAAGAAACCAGTTTGCCCAACATGAACATTATTGGAAATGGTCGTGAGAATGTGCAAAAATTTTCAGTTTTTTATTGCCCCCAAAAACATTTTTGGGGTTTTAGCATGGGACCTTCACAATAAGGCCTGTCCCACACACCGGGGGTTTCGGCCGGTTTTTTTAGTGTTTGCGGTTTGCAAACTGTCTGAAGAACCGTCTGCAAACTTTTACTGGGGCTTATGGAAACGGCTGGCCGCCTGAAAAAATTATACTTGTTATTCTTCCCCGGTTTTTGGACGGAATATGAACAAGTGAATGGGAAAGGGGTTTTCCCCCTATCGCGGAGAAAATCGTCCTCCCCGACCCTGTGACGGCACAAAAACCGGCAAATACCCCCTCGGTAAAAAACCCCCGTGTTTTTGTCGTGTAAACGGACCTAATAAAATCCTGCGTGCCAAGTTGGTTCCAAACCGGCAACTTCTTGCCAAGCTGTCAGGGCCTATGCGGACTTTCATGTAGCTTTCTCAAGCAAGCATAAGGCCATGTTCACACGGCGTATTTGGGCGTGGATTGGAGCCATACTGCGCGCCGTATTTGCGCTGCACTACGGCTCCTAACCGTCCCAGTAACTACGGTCATCCACAGTTCTCATAGAGAACTATGGATTCCGTCTCCTCTCCCCGCTCGGCGAATCCGCCGGGCGAGGATAAAGTGACGTGAATTATTTACGGCGCGTACGCGCCGTAGATAATGACAGTCTATGGGGCTGGCGAGTTGCCGGCCCCCCGCCCCGCTGCACGGCTGACGGCGTAATTGCGGGGCAAAATCCGTCCCCGCAATTATGCCGGCAATAAGCCGTGTGAACCGGGCCTAAGGGTGCGTCCACACGGTAGTGTAAAAATACTGGTTGGATTCTGACTTAAGAATTCGGCCCGTAGTTTGTCATCTTTTGGACGGATTTGGGGGACAGTTGTGTCTATGGTTTGCAGATTCGCTGTCCCCATCAACTATTCAAATACATATTTTCTGCCCAAAAACAGGGCGGAAGATTGCACATGTTGAAAGTATTTCGGACCCCGGTGGTTTAAAAAATTAGTCTGGCAAAAAATCCTTTTCAGGGGACTTTGCCGAACGGATTTTTTTATTAATGTCTATGGGGATGGTTGTTGGGGGGTTGTCAGGGGGTTTTAAAAAATGGGAAAACGGTCTGAAATCCGCCAAAAGTTTTTGGGGGGAGGACCCAAAAAAAAAAAAAACCCGGCAGCACAAGAAGTTGGAACCTTGGGGAAAAAATCTAAGGCCCTCTTAAAAATTTAAAAGGGTTCCAACCAGCTGAGATTTTTTAAAAGTTTTCCCGGGGGAAAAAATACAAATTTTTGTGCTCCTAGATTTGTATTCACAACCCATTATCATAAACTCATAAACGCCAAAAAAAAAACAGTCAAAGGAATCTAGGAATTTTTTTCAAAAGGTATTTCTGCTACTTTAGGTCAAACGTAAGACCCCTCCCACGAAGGTGACCTCAGATGGGGAAACCCCTTTTTACATTTTACTCATTGGTGTGCAGGAGGGATATAGAGTTTATAAAGGGGCTGCTGAAAATTTTGTTTCTTTTCCATTGCTGTGCGCCATGCTGGTGCACCCATAGTTTTTTTTCAAAAACTGTTTTTATATGTGACCAATTTGTGTTTTTGGTTGTTTGCGGGGGAGTGGCTGCCCCATATTGGTTGTCCACTCCGCCCATGGCCAAATCTGTTTTTAAACCACAGCAGAATGTAGCTGGGATCTTCTCCCCCTGAAAAGATGGAGGGGAATAGGCAAAAGAGAGGTAACTGTTAGAGTGGTCCTATCTGAATGAGGTCATTTTGTCGAAAGTAGAGGGGCTTTTACTTTTTGGGATCAAAAAAATTGTAAATAAAAACCCTCAAAATTTTAGTTTTAAAAGTAGCAGAATGCATTTGGAAAAAATGTCACTGTACACAGACTATAGTACTGTGAAAAGTCTAGACACAAATAAGCCCCTTTGCCCTCAAATTAGAAGTGATTTCCAGAAGCTCTTTTCTTTTTTGCTTTTTTTTCCCTTATTTTTTTTTAAAATTTGTTGAGGTCACTTTTGGGGTTCAAAACCCCTTTCCCCAGTTTTCGACCTATAATGGTCATCCTAACACTAATATATATTGTAAGTTGAGAGGCCACTGTACTTTTTTTTGCAACAGGAAGCACTGAATTTTATGTCATTCAGCTTGTTTTCCCAGATAAGCATGCGTTTTACAAGTATTAAAAGTTTCAAACCCATATTTTTTAAAAGTTTTGAAAACCCCGGCATGACTTCCCCAACAAAAATTAAAAAAAAAAATAAATCTTTTTTGTGCCAACTTCGTTGTGCGTTCCCCAGTGTTTACAAGGTGAGCAGCTAATGCGTGGGGACTGACGTGATTGCAGTGTGCTCTGATGTGATTGGCCTAGTTGATGTGTGTAGATCGGGGCCTAAAAACTTTTTAAAACCGGGGGCCCGGTTTCCCCGGTCCCTCAGCCCCTTTTAGGGGGAAATATAGTTTAAAAAAAAAAGTTTTCTTTGGGGGTGATGTTACGGCGATACCCAAATTTTTGTTTTTCATGTTGAACGCTTTTTAAAATAAAAAAAGTTTTTATTGTGTAAAAAACTATTTTGCATCGTGTCTTCTGATGGCCCTAATTTTATTATTTTCTGTATAAGGAGCTGCGTAAGACTTTTTTTCGGGGTGAACAAAAGTTTTATTGGTGTCACTTGGCATTTTATGGCTTTTTTATCACTTTTTATTCCATTTTACATGCTGGGGATGAAAAAAAATCCAATTCTAAATTTTTTACGGGTTTAAGTGCGTTTAAATAACAAGACAGATTTTTGGGGGTGTTTAAAAGTGGCTACCAAATATGCTTGCTTTATTTTTTGGGTCTTTTTTGGGTAAAGGGGTTTGTAAAGGGGAAAAAAAAAGGGAGTGTAGTGTTTTTTTTTTGTGGTTCACTTTTTTTTTTTTTACTTTTCCCCACAGGGGGTTTGTATCGGTATATGCAGCATTGTGGTCATCACCTGACAACATTTGTAGAATTCCCAATGTGACCACTTTTTTATGATTCCAGCTTTTCCCGATGACAAGTGTGTTAGCAATAATTTGGGTTTGGGGGCCAGGAATGATCACTGAGAGAGACAAATTGTCACCCGGGAAAAACTGTGGGAACTATAACAAATGGTCCGACATTGTGAGCCCCACTAACGTCTTAAACCGCTTTCCAGACACCTGAAAAGTAAAATGCAACAGGGATGGGAAAACATTACCCCAATCCCTTAATTATAGGGTTTTAAAAAGGTGGTCACCCCTGTCCGACAAGTTGGCTCCCGTCTCAAGGCTTGTCCGACTCGGAGGGTTGGGGGGGAAAATGGGGGCTCCTGCCCCGAGTTGGAGGAGAGTGGGGGGTCCTGCCGGTTGAAGGAGGTGGGGGGTCCTGCCCTGAGTCCCGAAGGAGAGTGGGGGGGTCCTACCCCGGGTCTGGGGAGGTGGGGGTCCTACCCTGGGTCTGGAGGGAGTGGGGGCTCTGCCCTGGTCGGAGGAGAGGGGGGGCTCCGCCCCGGTCTGAGGAGAGGGGGGTCCTGCCCTGAGTCTGGAGGAGAGGGGGGTCCTGCCCCGAGTTGGGGGAGGGAGGGCTCTGCCCGGTTGGGGGGAGGGGGGGACCTGCCCCCGGGTTCGGAGGGGGGTTGCCCCCGGCATCCTGGTCCCGCCCTGCTTCGGAGGGGGGGCTTCTGCCCCGGGGGGCCCCCGGAGGGGGGGGGGCTCCCGCCCTGAGTTGGAGGGGAGGGGGGATCCTAACCTGGGTTCGGGGGGGGTTCTGACCTGGCACTCCGTGGCTCCTGCCCTGCCTCTCGTGGCTTCTTTTCCCGTGGCGGGAATGTGGGATGCCTCACATCCTGTTGGAAGTCAGCCCCAGCGGGGCCCGGAGGCGGAAATGTGGGGGGGGGCATATGGAGTGAGGGAGGTGCTGAGGGCGGGGCACTTGCAGTATATGGGGGGTGTTGTGAGTGGAAGGGGGGACACTCTGCAAAGTTTAATTGCAGGTGTCCGCCCCCACTCTCACAGAACCCCAATTTGCCCAAATGTCCGCCCCCCCGGCACCTCCATCAGTCCTAGTGTCCGCCCCCCGAAAAGCTGGCCCCTGCTGTTGTGTGCTCCATGGCTTATTTACCCGTACCCCCGCAGACTCCCCTAGATGGGAGGGGCTGTGGGGGGTGACGGAGGCACGTGAAAATGCAAGGCAGGGGCCAGTTATAGCGAACGCACCCTGAATAGGAGGACTGGGGTCCCCCGTGCCCCCGCCCGGGGCCTTGTAATGCAACGATCGGGGGCGGCGGATGGCAGCGGGGGCCCGGGTAAAAATCCCGGCGGGCGTATGCGGCCGGGGCCGTAGTTGAGGACCCCTGGTGTAGATCAAATAAAAAAAAAACGCCCCTTTTAAAACAGCACAAAGGCGCAGGTTTTTTTTTTCAGGATATGCCATTAAGCATGGTCAGTTTTTTGGCCCCGGGGTGAAGCCCACATGTCCTTAAAATAAAGTGTTTGCAAAAATTCCTGATTCCCCTGACAGCAGACTAACTGTTCTGCAAAGAACCTGAAACCCCATTATGGTGTGTTTTTCATGCACAGTGGGGTGGTCAGGTTTTGTGAGAATATAAGGCTTCCAAGGTCAGAACCCCCTCCCATGCTATAAATTATAATACCTGTTTTTTTTTTTATATATATATTTTATATATATAAAATATATATTATATTTTTATATATTATAAATTATATATTTTTTATTTATGCCCCAATTTATATTGCACATTTCTGCACATTATGATAACGGGAAATATAAAAGAAAATAAAATATATAATATTATTTACAAAAATATATATATATTAAACATTTATATTATTACACTTTTATATATTTATATAATATATTATATATATATTTATATATAATATATATTTTATTTTGGATGACACTCCAAATAACTAGGGAGTATTACCGTGTTTCCCCCTAGAAAGACACCCCGATTTTTAAGAGTGGGGGGGAGTTTAGGGGGTCGACAAATGAAAGATTACCCGAAAGAAAGACGTATTTAACTGTACGTTGTCTGGCTGGGCGCTGCGATGGCCGGGCCCCGCAGGGCGTTCGCATAGCGGTCCTCGGGGCCGGCATATAGTGAATGCGAGTACGGCGCACAGTGCCCGGGGGCGCGGGCCCCGGGCGGCCTGTCCGCGATTCCTTCCCTTAAGGGGACCCCTCCAAAAGGTATAGGTGAAGGGTCCACTGCGGGGCACGGGGCGGCGCTCCGTGCTCCCAGTGGTTCGGGCGACGCAGACTGCGGCCCTGATGTCACCCGCCTGTGGAGAGAAGATAGAGCCGGCGAGCGGAGACGGAAGCAGCGCGGGATCCAGGTAAGTGATTGTTTGTTTTTTTATTTTGATATTATTGCCTAACAGCCGGCCTATAACCTGCCTACAGCTCGCCTATACCTGCCTTATACCTGGCTATACCTGCTACAGCGCCTATACCTGCCTACAGCTGCCTTATTACCTGCCTATAGCTGCCTTATACCTGCCTACAGCTGCCTTATACCTGCCTCGCTGCCTTATACCTGCCTACAGCCGGCCTATAACCTGCCTACAGCCGGCCCTATACCTGCCTACAGCCGGCCCTATACCCTGCCTACAGCCGGCCCAAAACCTGCCAACAGCCGGCCTATACCCTGCCTTACAGCCGGCCTATACCCTGCCTACAGCCTGCCCTATACCTGCGTATGGGGCCATATACCTGCCAATATAAGACATACCCGAAAGTAAGACATAGTGGGACTTTCGGGGTAAAAAGAATGTAAGACGCTGTCTTACTATCGGGGAAACACGGTATATGTATATATATATATGTGTGTGTAATATATATATTATATATTATATATATATATATATATATATTATATATATATATATATATTATATATATAATATATATATATACAACACAACACACAATTTTTTCTTTTATATTTCATGTTGTGATATATGTGCAGAAATCGGTGCCCCTTACACTTTCTATCCATGACCTTTGGGTTAATTCCACTTGCTCTTATTTGTCAATGTTGTGTGAAGGGATTGTGGCCCCATTGCAATTAGGAATCCATCCAAACACTCCCCCCCACCACCTTCATCCAGCAGCCCATAAGGACTGCCTCTACTGCACATACACCATAATCCATTCAATTACGTTCTAGTGTCACAGGCAGTGTTAATAACATTACTATGTGTCAGGCCAACCTGACAGACTTCTGTATGTTGTTCCCCCGGTTACAAAGACTCCATCGACCCTAGTAAAAAACAAGCAAGAAAAACCAACAAAGTGGCTCTCCTTACAATGAGGCAACGGCCGTTCAGCTTGCATCTTGCTAACACGACCGCGTCAATTTAGCAGCAGCTCCTCTAACAAGCTCTACTGCACTAGGCTTAATGCACAATGCTCGGCGTCAGAGCCTCCTCCAGTGCGGTCTTCATTAGAACAGGCTGGGAAGACTTTGGAGTAAATGCAGAGAGTAAACAATTTATCAAGAGATAAAATCTTCAGGAAGAGATCGCTTCTATAATTACTTCTCCGGCTGCATCCCGACACATGGTTCATTCATGGAGCTGCAGGTGATTAAAAAGAAAAAGGACGGAGATAAAGAAATAAATGAGCAGGCGTTCTGGACAGAAGGAGTGTGCGACGCATCGCGGGCACCATCTGCTGGACAGCAGGGAAAAGGCAATGCTGGCAGAAATCAGGGGTGGAACGTGAAGCTCCTAACGTCCCCTCTGCTGTGCCCCTTATAATGCTGGAGTCCCCGTCCCCTCAGAGGTCCGCTCCTCCGCACCAGGTCGGTTCTGTTGGCTGCAGCAATGCGGTGCCGTATACCCACATTACTATAGTCCCATAGTCCGGCACTCCCTCAAATCACTGTGGTGCCTTTTTTATCTCGTGAACACAAAAATATTTTCAATGGCACACTCAGATCTCCAACGTGCAAAAGTTTATCTTTATTACCCAATAGATTAGTCACAGCGCACAACATTTATATTATGAGCCAGGTGAACATTGCAAGAAATATTACACATAGAGCATGTGCATACCCACATTACTACCACTGGCCTGAGCAGTATACGGCACTAGACCACAGAAGCCAGTTATTCGCCGCAGCAGTGACATAGGGATATGGACACATCATGGCTGCAGGCGAAGAGGATGGAAGTTGTAGCACTGGAAGCGGCGGGATATTACACAGGTGAGTATAGTATCTTATTTTAACTTGCAAGAATATACACTCAAGTAAAAAAACCAAAGCAGGGAAAACCAAAAGTAAGAAAAATAACCAGGGCTGTGGAGTCGGTGCCTATTTTGCAGGAGTCGGAGTCCTCATAAAATGGACCGACTCCCCTCCCAAAAAAAATATAAAAAGTTGGTCCAGTTAGTTCGATGCAAAGAGCAAAGGAATTGGGTCGGCCAGTGTATGCTCCCTTTTCTTCGCCCCATCACATGAGGAGTGTAAATTTTGAATGGAGAGGGGAAGCGCTGCCCCCCGGGGAAAGATTTGCTCCCCGCAAACAGATTTCAGAAAAATTGTTCACCCGCTTTAAGTAGTGAAGAGTTCAAAAATTTATCAAAACTGATGTGGGCTGAGGAATTCCCCTTTTTACCCGAAATTGTTGAATGTTGCCCCTGTGGTAAAGCTTTCCCCCACCCAAATTGTGTAGGAGGGTTCTTAGCCCGGAATAATGAGATCAGAGTGAGGCATGTATGCAGGATCTGAGGGGAATTCTTTTTAGAAAAATTAGAGACTCCCCAATGTTCTGATGTTTTTCATTTTACAATTTTTTTTTTGGGGTTTTAAATCATACCATAAAATTTTATTTTTTCACTAACAAGCAAATGGTAACAATGGTTTGAACTTTGTGCTTTCGGTAAACTTCCCCCCATAAAGTTTGTACATGAGACTATTTAATTTTATTTAAAAAGTCATTTACCTTCTTATAATTAAAAGTGACTTGCAAGTATTTTGCATCTGCCAGTTCCGGAAATTTTTTCTGTAACTGCATTTTGTTTTGCTCCTAAAAATCAAAAATGTTAATTTTATTTTTTTGTTAGTTTTGGGAAAACCCCCATTTGTTTCCC
>JAODAL010062337.1:0-19813 GCA_025379985.1 Phyllomedusa bahiana | reverse complement strand
TTACCTGTAAAGTTGTAAGTGGAAAATTCAAATAAACCCCGACGCTTCTTCTCCGGATTTTTTAAGAATATTCTCATTGTACAGAACCACAGTGTTTTTGTAGGCTTGACTCTATCATAATAGTCTACGGGCTACAGGCCCCTTTTGGGGATGGTAAAAAGACCAAAATTAGCCCACAATAGACAGGTGTACACGTTGTCCCTGTAAAAATGCAAATCCCCAAACTACAATACAGTAGCACACAGCCACACTAAAACCAATACAAACATTAATTTATTAAACATTTAAAATGCATTACTGCAACCCTAAAATTTGTACATGAATAAAATTTGTGGTCTTTATCACTTTTTGAAAAAACTGCAGATGCCCCTTAACGGAGCATGAATTTTTTCAAACATGCCTGCCTTATCAGGCCTTGCACCCCCCCAAATTTGCCCCCTAAAGCTATAATTATGGAGCCTGTTGCCCTGAACGTAGGGGCTTTGCCCCCACTGAGGCATTAAATTAGGGAACCGCCGATGAGGAGCCTTGATGCAGTAGGGGGGCATTGAAATTTTGATAAAATTGGGGACAAAAGACCCAGATTTATCATTACAGAAAAACAGTAATGTTTTGTGAGTTCAATGCGTATTTTTTTTTAGGGCCGTGTCAGATGACAAAAAATGAAATGTTTTAGCATAATGAATATGCTAATCATTACTAGTGTAAAAAAAAAAAAAATGAACACAGTTCTCCCTTCATGGGTTTTAAAAAAAAAAACATAATAAAAAAAAAAAATTTTAAAAAAATAAAAAAATAAAATAAAAAATTAAATTAAAAAATAATGTGCATATTTTACACCAAAAAAACCCCCAACATATTAGGTACCACACGACCTAAAAACCCTGTAGTTTTAATCTAATAATTAAAAGTTAAAATTTTGAATAGTGTAAAAAAAAAATCAAAAAAAAAAAATTTAAAAATGAAAAAAAAATCTGAAATTATTTATAAGTGAAAATTAAAATATTCCCCAAAAGTCAACTTTCCGAATAAAAAAGAGGCCCCCTACAACGCTCATTAAAAACTAAAAAAAATTACAACGTTGAAACGCAAGGGGGCAAAAATTTAAAAAATGTTTGGTCATTTAAATACTTTTCAGGGGTTTGGCTTTAGGCTTTAAAAGCTGCAGCCACATTGTCGGTTAAAAAAGCAGGGAATGGAGCGGCTCTATACCCCGCTTTGCCGAAGCAAAATTTCGGCTTTGGGCCCCCCTCCTGTAGTGGTATTGCTGAGTACGGCTAGTGCACACTTTTTTTTTTAACGGGTGTGGATCCCTTATGAGGAAGGGAGAACAATGCGTTTTCATATTCATTTACCAAAATAGGTGGAGGATGTGCAACGTGCATTTGGGGGTTTTTTTCCATTTTTTTCAATTTTAACAAATATTTTTAATTTTAACGGGGGGAGGACGGGGGGGGCGCTGTGTTTTATTTAAGTTTTAAAAAAAATATATGTTTTCGTATACGGTTTTTTTTAAATGTAGTCAATGGGAAAAAAAGGTCCTATTTTTTTTTTTTGCCCCCTTTTGCAAAGAAACATTTGATCCGTTTTAAAAAATATTAAGAAAAACCCGCCCAATCAAATTTTCAGGGAAAAATGGTGACACCATAAAAAAGTGTTTAAAAAAAAAAAAAATGTCATGTTTGGCATACAATTAACGTATACGTTTTGACGGATGGTTAAACGCAGTCTGCACCTAGTCTAATTCTGCTACATAGAACCTTACCGATACATGAAGTATGGATACGTCATGTGTCAGTAAGGAGTTAAATGGGTTGCCCACAAAGAATATTGGTAAACCCAGTCAAAATTCTGAACAATTTTTTGTTTGTACCCTTATTGAAATAAATGCTCATATCAGCAATAATTCCAGGAATTTTTGGGCAACATGTCCGAAAACTGTCTAGGTCTAAAACTCACTTTGTTGCCCAAAGAAAATCAATCGGAGCCCATAGCAACAAAATCAAAAACCATAGCAACCAATCAGAGCTCATAGCAACCAATCAGAGATCAAAGCAACCAATCAGAGCTCATAACAACCAATCAGAACCCATAGCAACCAATCAGAGCTCATAGCAAGCAATCAGAGATCATAGCAACCAATCAGAGCGGCCCGTTCATTTTTTAAGAGCACTATAGGAAATAAAAGGGGCGCTCTGTTTTGGTGGCTATGGGCTCTGATTGGTTGCTGTAGGCTCTGTTTGGGTTTGCTATGAGCTCTGATTGGTTGCTATGGCTCTGTTTTGGTTGTTTATGGGCTCTGATTGGTTGCTCTGAGCTCTAATTGGTTGCTATGAGCTCTGATTGGTTGCTATGGCTCTGATTGGTTGCGGGGGGCTCTGATTGGTTGCTATCAGCTGTGATTGGCTGCTATGGGCTCTGATTGGTTGCTATGAGCTCTGTTTGGTTGTTATGGGCTCTGATTGGTTGCTAATGGGCTCTGATTGGTTTCTATGGGCTCTGATTGGTTGCTATGGGCTCTGATTGGTTGTTATCGGCTCTGATTGGTTGATATGGGCTCTGATTGGTTGTTATGAGCTCTGATTGGTTGTTATGGGCAGCAAAGTGAGTTTTAGACCTAGATAGTTTTCATAAATTTGGCCCAATATTAGTAGAGTGTTTCTTTTCAATAGCTTCTCTATGTCCACCTCAGCTGATGTGCTGAGATGAACACAGGCATGCTCAGCCTTGCTCCTCTCTCATCTCCACCAGCTATGTTGAGGGACCCCTGGTGTAGGGAGTGGGATAACTCTAGAGCGGTGGCATCTTCTCTTCTTGGCAGAGGAGATGCTAAACAAGTGCAATGGCAGTCTACTGCTCCGCCAAGCAGGGAGGATGCCACAGATTCAGAGGCAACCAGCTCACAACACCAGAGATTCCTGCTGGAGAAGAGAGAGGAGTAAATCTAACAATGCATGTCCACCTTACTACATTTACTGACGTGGACACAGTAAGGGTATGTTCACACGATGTATTGTGGCACGTACAGTACACACCGTGGGAAAAAACATTGTGTGTTTCGGGAGTTTGCGCTGACCAGCATGTACTCCCGTGGCGTGGAGGGGCCTGCGGCCCGCCGGCCCCATAGACAAGCATTACTTGCGGCACTTATCTTCCCGCGCGTACAATGAGAACTATGAATTACCGTAATTTCGGCGCGCATCTCACCCGTATTAAAGTGCAAAAACGCGGTGAAATGCGCTCCACAATTTCGCCATGTGAACATGCCTGAAAGCTATTGGAAAGAAATAGCTGGTGGTGCTATACTATTATTATTCTTGGAATATCTGCTATAATGAACAATTATATAAAATACAGGCCGTCCCCAGGTTATAAACGGGACAGGGACTGTAGGTTTGTTGAATTTGTATGTAAGTTGGAACAGGTCTATTTATTAAATGTAACTCCAGCACAAAAGCTTTCTTTTTTAGTTTCAGATAGTGTAGGGAAGGGTTTTTACATTTGTTTTGCTGTGCCCCTCATCTCATTTTCACCTCATGTGCTGCTGTGGCATGCTGGCACTTGTCGTTTCACAGCTACTATCTGCTGTGGAAAATGGAACTAGAAGCATGCCCCATGAGTCTCCGTTTGTAATTAGGGGACAGATGTAAGTCGGGGACTGTCTGTACAAGTAAATACAAAAAAAAGTCATAAAGTGACATTTGTGGGGAAAACCCCTCTAATTAGTTTCTGGGCCCCTCTAATTAGATATGGGACCCACAAACTTCCTGTTGGGGTTAATAGATGAGCATGGGCACTTGAGGTACCATCCGCTCATGTTCCTTCAGCATCTTTTCTCTTTCCATCTCATTGTCAGACTGAAGACTTTGAAAACATCAAAACAAAGTCTCTTTGTTTTATTACTAATAACAGTCGCATAAAAAAAAGGAAAAAAAAAGAAAAAAAAAACTTTTAGGAGCGTCATAAGGATTGTGCTGGGAAGTTAAAATAACACAGCTATTAAAGTTTGACAAGTTGACAGCCTAAAATAGCTGAGAACATTTAACTTAAAGTCATCAAGTTACATCTGACAGCGGCGGAGAAATGAAAGGAAGCAGTCAGTGGAGGAAGACTCAAGGACATGAGACTACGGTGACACCGAGCAGCACAGAGCAGCAGCTCGCCGGCCCCATAGACGTTCATTATCCACGGCGTGGATCCCGCCAGGATAATGTGCATGGCACTTTCTCTCCGCTCACCGTATTTCGCGAGCAGTGAGAGGAGACGTAATCCATAGCTCTCTATGAGAACTGTGGATTACCGTAATGACAGGGACAAATTTCAGCCGTATTTGAGCGCAGTACGGCACGCAATACGGACTGAAATCCGTCTCCCGTGTGAACATAGCCTAAGAACGTATTGTACGCGCGGGGAGATAAGTGACATGTCACGCCGCGAGTAATGCATGTCTATGGGGCCGGCGAGTGCACCCCCCCCCCCACCGTGTCGCGGGAGTACGCACCGATCAGCGCGACTCCGCGAACACTACCTGCAAATAACTTGTCCCAGCCAGAGACTGCCGTCCATCAACTGTCCCACGCCAGAGACTTGCCTCCAACGACCTGTCCCAGCCTAGGATTGCCTCCATCAACTGTCCCAGCCAGAGATGCGCGCTCCCATTCACTGTCCCATCCAGAGAGCGCCTCCATCACAACTGTCCCAGCCAGAGAGCCCCACCAGTCACCTTGTCCCAGCCAGATATCGCCTCCATCACCTGTCCCAGCCAGAGATTGCACTCCATCATCTGTCCCAGCCCAGATAGCCGCCTCCATCAACTGTCCCAAGCCAGAGAACGCCTCCATCAACTGTCCCACCAGAGATCACCTCCATCAACTGTCCCAGCCAGTGAGCGCCTCCATCAACTGTCCCCCAACCACAGAGCTCCTCCATCAACTGTCCTTCATGCCAGAGAGCGCCTCCATCAACTGTTACCCAGCCAGAGGCCTTCCATCAATTGTCCCAGCCAGACATCTAAAACTCTGTACAACTGTGAACTAACACTTGGCACTTCTTTTTCCCTCATCATCGCTATCATTCCACTCTCCTCACACTTACTGCCTTATCCCCAAACTCCCACGCTGGACAATGAACTCTAGCATCCTAGCCCCTGCAGTATCTACCCTCTCGGACAACCTGTCCCTGCCGCCACCAACCTCTTTCCTCACTGTTAAAGCCCTCCGTACCAGAAACAAACCCTTCCAAACTACATCTATCCTACTGAGCTCTACCTACTCACTCCTCTCAACTGCTCCTTTTCTGTGCTTCCGGGGACATATCCTCCAACCCAGGCCCCCCCAGCACATTCCCACCATTGACTCTGCCCTCCTCGAACAGAACTCACCACTACTAAGTTCTGCTAATCCCTTCAACCAGAATACACATCCCTCCTGACCTCGGCTCCCCCCACCCCACATCTCTTGGAACAACCTCTGAAGGCGCGCGTTTCTGTATGGTAATAAACTCCATACATTACATCGCCTTGTTCATCTCACGCAACTTACCTCCTTGGTCTGACTGAAACCTGGCTGAACCCCTCTGACACAGTGTCTCCCCTGCCGCATCTCTTTTAGCGGCCTCCGACTACACACACTCCTCGCCCTGGTAACAAGCATGGTGGAGGTTGTCCGGGCGCTCTGCCTCCTGTCCTGACACCTGCTCCTTTGGTCCCCCCGCTCCAACCCTCATGCCTCGCCTCACACACTTCTCCTTTGGAAGTGCACTCTTCCGCATCTACCGCTCCCTCCGACCTCCAAGTGGCTGTTGTGCTTATACCCTTCCACTTGCCTTTCTTTTTTGACCACTTTGCTTCCTGGCTTCCCACATTCTACCACCCGACAATCCCCACTATAATGCATGGGGATACTTCTACATCCCAATAGAACCCCCCACTCAGCTTCCAACAAACTCCTTTCACCGCTCCACCTTCAACCTCTCCAGAGGACCTCAGTGGCCACTTCACAAAGATGGAACACACACAGGACCTCATCTTTCACCCGCCTCTGCCCCCTAACAGACATCTCTAACACCCATATCCGACCACAACCTGCTTACCTTCACCACTATCTCCTCCCCAACCTGCTCTCCTGTCCTCATATCCAGTACGACCCCACAGGAATCTAACAAACCACCTCAACCCTCACACTCCTCTTCTGACTCCTCATGCAACACCTCTTTCCACTATCGCCTCATTCAATGAAACCAGGACGCAAGCACCACCACTTTCCTACAACCATACAATCATCACCGCCCTTTCGGACTCCAGTCGCTCCTTATCACAACACAACAGAACCCGCAAAATCAACAGACAACTCCTGGCACACAGACTCTACCAACAGCTGAGGCGTGCCATCCAGAGCTGCCGAGACGCCGCTGGTAGAAAACTCACTCCATTGAAGACTTTGCCTAAACAAACACTCACTTGCAGTCATTTTAAGTCTGTCACTCTGCCTCAGGACTATTTCAACACTCCAAATCCTCCCTGTCCCACAAACCCCAGACCCAATTATCAAAACCCTTCAACTCTCTCTCCGTCCACCCAACAACCTCCTCCCATCCCTCCTTTCAGCAGATAAACTGTTACCATTCACTTCATCCAGATGATCAACCCTTCATCAGAGAAAGCTTCTGCCCGCAGTGCCCACCACCCTCCTCTACCCTTGCAACCTGCTCTTTCCCCCTTAAACTGCTTCCCCACGAGTCACGTCATGACAAGTCTCTCTCCTCCTTACTGTCCCAAATCCAACCCTCACTTACCTGTATTCCTTGACCCCTGCCATGCCACCTTCATCCCAGACCCTCATGCTTCTATCTCCAAGCCTCACCCATCTCTTCAATCTATCAATAACCTCTGGCATCTTCCCTTCCGCATTTAAACACGCTACTATCACTCCAATCTAAAAAAACAACCCTTGACCCCTCTTCACTGTCCAACTATCGCCCCATCTCACTTTCTCCCTTTTGCTTCCAAACCCTCGAGCAACACATTAGCTTCAGCTGTCCCCCCCACTCTCCTCCAATCTCTCTGACCCACTACAATCTGGTTTTCGACCCACCCACCTACCGAAACGCCCTAACCAAAGTCAATAAGACCTAGTTACTGCTAAAGCCTCATGCCACTACTCTGTTCCTCCTCTTAGACCTGTCTCTGCCTTTGACACTGTCACCATTCCCTCCTGTAAAATTTTTCCTTCCTCCCGGGATCACAGATTGGCTTTCCTGGATCTCCTCATACCTCACTGATCGGATTTTCAGGTCTCTCATTTCGCTCCACCTCCTCCCCGGCCTCTCTCTGTCGGTTTTCCCCCAGGGTCCCGTCCTGGGCCACACTCTTCTCTATCTACCTTCTTGGCCTCGGTCAAACTAAAAGCTTCACTGGCTTTCATTACCCCCCTGTATGCTGACGATACCAACTCTAAAAATCCGGCCCCGATGTCACTTCTCTCTCCCCCCGGATCCCTGACTGTCGTCGTCCATTTCTCTTTTCTCATCACGTTCTCCTAAACTTAAATGTGGAGAAAACAGAACTCATCATTTCCACCATCCAACTCTACCCCTGCCCTGTCTCCTATATTACAGTCAACGCTCTACACTCCACGGTCCCGCAAGTCCGCTGCCTTGGGAATCCTAGACTCCCCTCTATCTTTCAAAACACATCCCAACCTCACTCTACCTGCCCCCTCCCCTGAAAACATTTTGCATCCGCTCATTCCTCAACTATGACAACTACAAAAATGCTGGTCCATGCCCTGTATCCCCCCGCCTTGACTACTCAACCCTCCTCTCTGGGCCTCCCAGCTAGACCTCGCTCCCCTCATCCATCCTTAACTCTGTGCCCCTCTTATCCACCTCTCTCCTGTACTCCTTTTGCCTCTCCCCTCTGCCAATCCTTCACTGGCTTTCCCATTGCCCAGCGAATTATTTCCAGCTACTAACCATGACCTACAAGGCTCTCCAAAGACCTCTCCCCTCCATACATCTCTGCCCCCCCAATTTCCCAAATATCTCCCCCCCACGCACTCTCCCCTCCCCACAGGGGCCTTCTCCTCTGCTCTCTCCTTATCAGCTCCTCACACAACCGTCTTCAAGACTTCTCTCGTGCTTCACCCACACTCTGGAACTCACTGCCCCAACACATCAGACTCTCCTCCACTTTCACCAGCTTCAAAAGCAACCCCGAAAACCATTTCTTCAGGCTTGCCTATAACCTTCATTAATTGTCACTACTTCCCCCACAGACATCTTTTGCCCCTCACCTCCTGTCTTTTCCCCCTCCTGTAGATTGTAAGCCCTCGCGGGTAGGGTCCTCTCTCCCTCTGTCGTGCCAATTGTCATTATCACTTATCACTGTACTTGTTTGACTTATGTGTATGTAACCCCCTCGAATGTACAGCGCCCTGGAGTCAATGGCGCTTTAAAATAAATAATAATAATAATAATGAAGATGGAAACCTCTCATTTGAACCCGGATATGGTTCTTTTTGTGGATGGATCCAGATTTGCAGACAGTGCAGGACGATTTCACACAGGATATGCCGTGAGCACATCACACGCAGAGTTGGAAGCAAGAAGTCTGCCATTGTATAAGTCAGCCCGAGAAGACGGAGGCATGACGTTTGGCAGAGGGCAGAATAGCCAACATACATACGGACTCAAGATACATTTTCGGGGTCGCGCATTACTTTGGACCTATTTGGAAAGCACGAGGATTTCTCACGGCTGCAGGAACCCCAGTGAAACATGGACAAGCCATTCAGGTCCTGATGGATGCACTGCTGCTGCCACAGACAGTGGCTATACTGAAAACCAAGGCACATGGGAAGCTGAATACAGAAGGCGAAACCACTTGACTGACCAAGCAGCCACACAGGCCACAGGAGGCGAGAAAGGGGAAGCAAGTCAGCTGTCAGTGGTGGAGGAGGAAAACTTACACCCAACCTACAAGGAGACTGCTGGCCAAGATGCAGGAACAAGCTCCACTGGAAGAAAAGGAAAGCTGGAAAAAGAAGGGAGCCAAGAAAAATGAAGAAGATGGGCTATATGGAGTAGGGAGGCGACCCTGCTTGCCACGGGCGCTATACCCAGCTGTAGTGCAATGGGCACATGGAACGGGACTCTGAAAGCACGGACGCTTAAAGCGGCAAGAGAAACCGTCATGCCCTGGCCAGACAGCCTGCCCATAGCTTGGTTGGAGTCAGGCACACGCCCCAAGGATAGTTAGCTCTCTTGCCCTATGAGATCCTGTTTGGCAGTGCCCCCAGGTTAGGTGCATATTTCCCTCAGCAGTTGTAGCTACAAAATGATGCTATGGCCTCTTATGTGACTGCAGTGGTTAAAGGTTTGTTACTAATGCATTCTAGAGTTTTCCATTCCAGATCCAGACTTAGACGTTGCTGCTCAAACTACAGCCTGCAGACTGGGTCTACGTCAAGAAGTTTGTGTGTGAAACCTTGGAGCCGAGATTTGAGGGGCTGTACCAAGTCCTGCTGACCACGACCACACCTGTCAAGGTGGCAGGAAAGCCCAACTGGAGCCACGCTTCGCACTGCAAAATCGCTCCAGCCCCCGGAGATGAAGCAGATGCTGCTCTTACTGACGTTAAGTAGCTATGTTGCTTTGATTCTTGGGCAGAACCCATCGGTGGCCATTACCAAGGAGAGAGGGACGGTCACCTTTTGGTTTAACTCATCCAGTGCTCATGTAGCCACATATTCTTTTGATTTTTGTGATGTAGTATGTTGTCCTGAGGTCCCCATACAGTGCAACATCTACAATAAACAATCCTCCACTGCACGGTGTATATACTTGTGTGTGACTGACAAGTACTGGGGACGCTCCTGCTGCTACTGGGGTGCAGTGGGATGGAATACAGGGTATGACTGGGGGTACAGACCACAGACTGCTTTAAAGAGGAAAGATAAACAGGGGAAGCCCCTACTGACAAGGATGAGTCTAACAAAAACTGGAGTCTGTAAAAAACAGGGAATACCAGGTGAAAGCAAGCCCCTAGCCTTAACCATTGAAAACCCTCAAGAGACTGATGGAGGCATATATATACGAGGTGTGGGGGGGGGAGGCACGGGGCTTTCAGGAGAAAATCCAGTTGAAAGATATGAATACAGATCCAGGGAAATGGTTGGGAGTCCCAGCACCAACACCGGTAAACCCACTTATGCCCCCTGGACAGACTTTTCAGAGCGTGACAGGCATAGCTGATCCTACCTCTGAGGACACCATGAGGGTAGAGACCGGGTTCTCAGATAAGAACTTGTGGCTGGAGTGGGTTAAGTTATACAGCCAACCGCACAATAAAAACTAAAATGTTTATGTCTGCTAAGCCCCTAGGCCCCATATGGGCAACTGTCCCCCTTTGATATTCCTGTATCAGCACAGGAGTGTTTCTTAGTCTGTACACCAACTCCACCACAAACCACACTGACTGTGAGGAATGGAAGGCCAAGTACCCAATCACCACCAAAACATCAAGGCGAGGGGTTGGGACTACAGTTTACCCAGGTAATTACACCTGCTATATCTGTAGTGTGGGAAATGGCAGATTCCTGGGTAACTTTACCACTAAAGGGTACTGCTCCACATATAGTAACATCAGTAGCAACAAAGTACAGAATCAAATACTCTCCATGGGGATGTATATTGGATATGTGGAGATCTCAAAGTCAGGAAATAAGTTGGAGGGTAACTGGACTGGACAATGTGCCCTGACCAAACTACTCATCCATTCCACATACTGAGTGAAGGGTCAGGGGATTTGCACAACCCAACTGAGAAGAGAGAAAGCCAGGAGCAGAAGGGGGGCAACCCCAAAGGGCAGCTTTGAAACCCATGTGTATATTGATGCTATAGGTGTCGCAAGGGGGGTCCCAGATGAGTTTAAAGCAAAGGATCAAGTGGCCGCTGGGTTTGAATCTCTGCTACCGATAATTACTGTCAATAAGAATGTAGATTGGATAAACTACATATATTATAACCAGCAGAGATTTGTAAATTACACCAGAGATGCCCTACACTGCCTGGCAGATCAGGAGGGCCCAACCTCTGCTGTAGCCTGGCAGAACAGGATGGCCCTGGACAGGGTGTTGGCTGAGAAGGGAGGAGTGTGCAAAATGATTGGAGAAACCTGCTGTACTTTTATCCCAGACAATACATGACCGAACGGTAAAGTGACTGTGGCCATTGAGAAGTTGTCAGATCTTTCCGACGAACTCAAAAGGAACTCAGGTATCACAGACCCTTGGGGAGACTGGTTCGGTTGGTTGAAGGGATGGCAGGGAGTTTTAGTACAAATGGGGATTGTGATTGTCTGCATTTTGCTCATTCTTGCCCTAATTGTTTGGTTGTGTTTTTCCATGTTTGAGGAAAACTACTTGGGAAAAGCTGTGGATGAAAGCATTTCCCACAATGATGAACAGTTTTTCCACGGCCTGACCCTTTTACGATGACAGCAACACTACCACACCCTACAGGTGTCCAAAGCCCAGCTCCTATAATGACGTGGACATTAAGACACCTTTTGGACCCTTGCCACAACATGTGAGTGCCCCCAAGAGAACGGACGTCTCCCTAGTTGGAAGTATTGAGCAGGGAGTGTAGGGATAGTGGATCACCAGATGTGGGAAAGTATTGAGCCCAACCCTCTTTGATAAGCGGGAGTTTCATAGGTTGGGACACTTCAACGCAGTTTTGTCCCGTGGTGTCTAGGTCCCAAGGGAAAGATTAAAATGAGACCAAAGTCTCAAGGGGGGACTGTTGTGGATGGGAACAAATGTTATATATGTGTGATCCTTTGTGTCTCTATTTTAATGTATTAATCAGTATAATACCTCACATTTCTTTATATATTGCACGTAAAAGCTGCTGTGTTTAAAAACACTTTTTAATGTGTTAGGGAAATGGGCCGCATATATAATCTGTTTGTAAAGGATAACTGTTATAGAATGTATTTGTATAAAAGTCTATTCCACTCACAAGATGGCGTCTGTGTTTTAGACACACCCGATATGCCAAAATGGCTCCATCTTAGATGTTTTTCTTCTCTCTAACAAAGAGAGAGGAGGAATCATTTAACATGTAGATAAGAAGAGCCCAAACAAGAGGGTTTATGTTGTTAAGGAAAAGTATTTCACCCCATCTGTTAAAACTTGAGTGTGAGTAATAAAAACTTAGCAGAATTCTTTTGTCTGAGAAAGTGTCAGGCTGAGATTTCTTGGCACGTGCCAACTAATATACTGATTTGGTCCCCTGCTGGAAAGTAGAACCTTTTTGTGGTTCCATCTACAACAGTGGGAAAAAAAAGTATTTAGCCAGCCACAAATTGTGCACGTTCTTCCACTTATAAAGATGAGAGCGTCATGTAATTGACATCATAGGTCGACCTTAACTATGAGAGATAAAATGAGAAACAAATCCGAAAACCAAAATTGTCTGATTTGGAAAAAATTTATTTGCAAAATAAGTTTTGGTCAATAAAAAAGTTCCTCTCAATCTTTGTTCTATCTCTTTTTTTTGGCAATAAAAGAGGTAAACTTTTTCTGTAAGTCTTCAAAAAGGTTGGCACACACTGTTGCTGGTATGTTCCTTCCCCTGCCCCCCTCTAGAGGTGTTTTTTTTGGGGGTGCCGTGGCAACCGGACTTTCAATCCCTCCAAAGGTTTTTAGGGTTTTGAGATCTGGAGACTGGCGGGCCCACTCCAGGACCTTGACATGCTTTTACAAAGCCACCCCTTCCCGTTGCCGGGTGGTGTGCTTGGAATCTTATCATGCGGGAAAACCCCAGCCATGTTTCATTTTAAAAGCCTTGCTGATGGCAGGGAAATTTGCACTAAAATCTCACGATACATGGCCCATTCATTTTTTTATGTACAAGGATCAGTCGTCCCGGACCTTTGAGAGAAACAGCCCCAAAGTATGATGTTGTGCCCCCCTTTCTTCACAGTAGGCCCCGGTGTTTTTGGATGCAACGCCCGCATTTTTTCCCCCTCCAAAAACGACGATTGTGTTTACCAAAAAATTGTACTTTGGTTTTTCTGCCATATGATTTTCCCCCGTACCTTCGGATCACCATAGCTTCTACAAACTTCAGGGGCCCGGAAAATGTGTGGGTTAAGCAGGGGGACACATCTGGCGTGCGGGTCTGGTCCCTGGGTGTTGTGTTTATGAGTAGCCTTTGTTCGTTGGGCCCAAACTCTTGCAGGGCATTCATAGGCCCCCCGTTTGGGGTTTTTGGATTTTTTTCCACCATTTTGTGATCATTTTGACCCCATGGGTAATCTTGGTGGAGCCCCAGAAGAGGGGGATTATCAGGGTTTCTTTCTTCCCTTTTCTAAATTTTGCTCCCCCAGTTGATTTCTTCACACCAAGTGCTTGCATTCCGATTCAGTCTTCCAGCTGGTGAGGGGTGCCTTTTGTTTTAGTGTACTTGGACGCTCTATGATCTTCCCTAGTGGAGTTTGGGGTGTGATTGTTTGGGGTTGTGGGAAGGTGTTTTTTATACTTATAACAGTTAAACAGGTGGCATTACTACAGGTAATGAGTGGGGACAGAGGACCCTCTTAAAAAAAAATTTACAGGTTTTTTGAGACCCCAAAAAATTTCTTGTTGTTTAGGGGGGAAAAATTTTTTGGTCCCCTACAGTTTGCTCCCCCATTTCCCCAATGTTCCTCTAATAGGCTCAGCTGGGAAAAAAGCAGAGCCTAAAAATGAAAATTTTCACGGGTTGTAAAACCCGGGGCCCTTGAAACGGGAAAGGGCCCTGAAGTTTTCTGTAAAAAAGGGTCTTTTGAAAAATACCCAGTGGAAACCCCCTTTTAAAATTAAAAAAACCAATTGGGGGGGTTTTTAGAGCTTGTCCTTGTTTCTTTTGGGAAAAGGGTCTTGGAAATAGTCCCCCCTTTTTCCTTTTATTTGGGAGGTCACCCATTTGAAGGTAAAGCCCTATCATAACATTCTGTAATGTGCCCACCCCGGGTGCCCTCTCGGCTGAAGTTTTTACCCCATTTGTCCTCCATCTTTCTTTCTTTACATGCTCCCCCTTTTCCCAACTGCCAAAAATTTTCCTCCTCCCTGTGTGGGGCATCCCACCTGTTTAAAAAATGTCTGTACCCTTTTCCAAATACCTTCTCCCCTGAGATTTGTAAAGAAAAAAACCGCCATGTTTAATGGGCGCAAAAAGGATCTTTGGGTTTCTACCGCTAGGACCTACCTGGGTTTCCCCTAAACCCGAAACCCCTTCTGTCCCCCCAAATCACCCGTTTGGGAATTTTCCTTTTCCCAAATTTAAACCCGGGTTTGCCCGGCCCTTCCCTGAATATCACTTTTGAAAAAATAAAGCAGTTGCCTTGGAGCCTTGTTGTCCAATTAGGGACTTCTTTTCTTTGGCTTGGCCCCGTGGACTGGGTGTCTTCTGTTATGAAATGCTTTCAGATTTTTGCTAACAGGGGACTTCATGGAGGTACCCAAAACCTGTGAATTCGTATGGGAGAGCCCTTGTGTGGTTATGGTAAAGGGATTTCAAAGAACTCAAAATTTATCCCAAATCTGTGGGCAATGTTTCCAGTACTTAAAAATTTCCAAATATGATTTTAAAATAGGAAATCACCTATTTTTCAAAATTTTCAGTTTTAGTTTTTCCCATGACCCCAAATTTGAATAGATCATTTTAAAAAAATTCTACAAATATGTTTGGGAATTTTTAAAAGTGTTGGGTTAAATACAAAGATATTTTGCCGCTTATTTTGCTTTGTTGGGGAGATGAAAGAGTTTATCTTTTTCTTATGCACACAGGTGTCTCTGTTTTGCCTTTCCTACTCCCCCTTTCTCTCACGGTTTCTTTTGTTTTACCTAACCCAGGTCGCACCCCAGGAGTGGGAAGGGTTTTTAAAAAGGGGTTGGGTGTGTTATTTTTAACAAAAAGGGGAAAAGTTATTTGGGTGTAAAACCGGGAAGTTTTTTGGGATCTGTGAAACAAAAAATGGTGGGGAAAAACCTTTTTTAAACCCCAAAATTTTGGGGCCCAAAAAAAAAAAAAAAAAGGGGATTTAAAAAAAAATGCAGTGGTATTTTTTTGGTAACAGGTTCCGGGGGGAAAATTTGTCCTCTTTCCCCACAATAATCTCTGTATTTTTCCCCAGTTTGGAGGTTCGTTTTCCCAGGAACAGTGAAAGATGAGGGATTCTAGTCCATAACCACAAAAAGGCCACCCTGGACCATGCTCTTCTGTATAAGGGAAAAGGGTTTTCCTGTACTGTAGCCAGACACTTATCCTGCCCTCTTAAAATTTGCTGACGGGAAAAGGGAAATATGTATGTGGTGTCTCTGATGCATGAATAGGTTTTACTTGGTATAAAATTTTCAGGTTTTTTATCTCAAAGCCGCGCTTTTGCGGCAGGAGGTGGGGTTTTTATTTTACAGATTGGAAGCTTTTCCCCCTATGCACAGTAATAGAGAGAAAAATGGTCAATCACCCGGGGAGAAAGGGGGCCTTCATCATAGGTGAACATGGGGAAAATCAGAGTGTCTGGGCACCCCATTTTTTTGCCCGACCTTCGAGAAGGCAAGATACATGGGGTCGGGGGTATGTTGTTCCCTTAGTCATCTTTAAATTGGTCTTCAAAGCGCTCTACCCTTTCAAAATACACAGAAATTTATCAAAAATTTATTTCCCCTGTTTTGAGTCCCGCTGTTCAAATAGACCAGGGTTTCTTGCTAAAAACTTTTACACAACATAAAATAGCTTCTTTTTCTCTGACCCTTTTTACATTTTCCACAAGATTGATTTCTAAAACAGTTTCAGAGTCTAAATCAAATGGGTTCGCTCAGGTGTGACATTGTAGATGCTCCACAAGAATTTGGGTCTTCTGGCTTTAATTTCCCTTTTCCCCCATTCTAGAAAGGGGAAATGACATGGCCATGGGGGAGTTTTCTGATGTTTTTCCAAATAACTTTTATGGTGAAAGCATTTTCCGAATCGGGAAAATGAAAAATGGTTTCTCCCTGAGTTTAGTTTTTCTGGTTTTCTTTCAAGATAAACCCTTTTGCTTGGGAAACATTTTCCACATTGGAACCCTGAAAAAAGGCTTCTCCCCCGTGTGAGTTTGCTGGGTCTTTCAAGAAACCCTTTTCGCTGAAAAAACATTTCCCACATTTTTGGAAAAATGGGAAAATGGTTCTCCCCCGGGTGATGTCTTAGATGTGACTTAAGCTCTGTTTTCCCGGGTTTAAACATTTTCCCCCATTTTTGAACATGAAAATGGCTTTCCCCTGTGTGATGTTTGATGTGAAATTAAGATCTGCTTTTCCCGGGTAAAAGCATTTCCCACCTTTGAAAAGGGAAAAAAAGGCTTTCCCCTGTGTGATGTCTTAGATGTGACCCTTTAAACTCTATTTTCCGGGTAAAGCATTTTCCCCCATTCGGGAAAAATGGGAAAAGGCTTCTTTTTCCCGTGTGAGTTTTGAATGTTCGTAAGAAAAAATTTTTTTTGAAAACCCTTTCCCCCATTCTGAAAATGGAAATTGGGTTTTCTCCCGTGTGACTTCTTAAAGTGAACCTTTAAAGGTTGATTTAGGAAAAACATTTTTCCCTCCCTTTGAACATGAAAATGGTTTTTTTGTGGGGGGAATTTTGAGTTCCTGAAACTGGGTAAAAGGCCCCCCCCCCCCCCCCCCCTAGGGCCCTTTTTAAGGAGTTCCCCGGGGATGGAAACATTTTCGGGGCTTTTCCCCAAAAGGAAAAGGGGGGGAAAAGGGGGGGGGGCCCCCTGGGGGTTTCAGATGGGGGACTGTTATTTCGGGTATTGGGGAAAAAAAACCAACGGGCATGGAAAAGGCCCTTTTGTGGGGGTTTTTGGGCGTGGGGGGGGAGAATTTTTCCCCCCCCCCCCCCCCCCCCCCGGAAATGGCTTTTCCAGGTGTTTTCGGAAGGGGGGTTGATTTGGGGCTTTTCCCCAAAACGGGAAAGGGGATTTTGGTTGAATTTTGGGTGTCCGTGGGTTTTTTTGGGGGTGAACCCCAAATTTGGGCCGGAAAAGGGCCCGGTGGCAAGTTGCCCGGGAATTTTGTTTCTGGCTGCCCCCCCCAGAAATTTTAGGGGCCCAATAGGTTTTCTTTTTTATGGACTATTTTGATTTTGGGGGTTGGGGAAAATTTTTGGCAAAAAAGGGGTTTTCCCCCCCCCCCTTTGGGGGGGAAAAGGTTTTAAAAGGTTCCCCTTTTGGGGTTTTTGGGGGACCTTTGGGGTTTGGGGGTTTTTGGGGGGCCTTTCCCCCAGCTTTGGGGGTTGTTTTTGTGGGGCCCCCCCCCCCCCCCCCCCCCCCCCCCGGGTTTGGGCGGGGGTCATTTCCCCAGGGGGGGGTTTAAAAAGGGGGGGCCGGGGGGCCTGTAGGGGGGGCCTCGATTTCCCCTTTTGGTTTCCTGTGGGGCCCCCTTAACAGGGCAATATTTTTTGGTTTTGGGACCCTTTTTTGGATGGAAAGAGGGGGGTTTTCCAAAGGGGCCATATTCAAATAGGGGCCCCCTTTAAAATTTTTTAAAGGGGCCGTCCCTTTTGGGGTTCCCGTTCTAAATTTTTTGGGGGTGGATTAAATTTTCCCTTTTAAAAAAGGTTTTCTGGGCCCCCCCCCCCCAGGACAAACGGCGGGCTTTTGAAAAAAAAAAATATAAAAAAACCAAATCAAGGGTTTTCCCTCCATTTATTTCCAAAAACGGTTATCGGGGGGAAATCTAAAGCATTTCCCACATTCTGAACATGAAAAATGGCTTTCTCCGTGTGGATTTCTTCCGTAAACCCGGAAAGGGGGTTGATTTAAAGGCAAAAAACTTTTCCCCAAATTTTTCCCTGAACAGGGAAAATGGCTTTCTCTCCTGTGTGAATTCTGAGATGTCCGGGAAAGAAGAGATTTTTTCTGAAAAGAATTTCCCCACATTCCTGAACATGAAAAGGGTTTTTCCCCCCTGTTTTTTGAATTTCTAGATGTTGCCGGGGAGTTTTTGATTTCGGGCCCAAAACCCCTTTTCCCCAACATTCTGAGCCCCCAAATTATGGCTTTTTTTTTTGTATGAATTTTTGAGGTTGTCGGGGAAATTTTAATTTTGAAAAAAGAAACTTTTTCCCACATTTGAACAGGGAAAAGGCTTCTCCCTGTGCAAATTTTTATGTGACCATTCGGGGGCCTTGTTTTCCCTTTGGTAAAAACTTTTCCCCAATTTGAAAATGGAAAACGGATTTTTCTCCTGTGAGATTCTTAAATTTTCAATAAGATTTGATTTGTTGTGGAAAACTTTTCCCTACATTTGAGGTTTAAAAATTTGGGGGTTTTTTCTCTCTTTGGACTTCTCGGGATTTAAAAACATTTTTGGTTTTCCCTAGAAAACCCGGATTCCCCCACTTTTCTGAACAGGAAAAAACAATCCTTTCACCCTTGTGGGGGACTTTTTTCTTGTGTTGGAAAGCGAGTTTTTGTCTTAAAGTGTTTTACATTAAACAAATTGAAAATTTTTGGCCAGTCTGGTCCAGTTCTTTTTTTTTCCCGATCTGTGTTTAATTGTCTTTCTTTAAAATAGGAAATCTTATCTGAAAAAAGAAAAAAAAAACATTTCCAAAAGAAAATAATTAAAGATTTTAAAATTTTTAAGTAAAAAAAAAAAAAAAACCCATAAAAATAAACCAAATCAACTTTTCCCCTTTCCCCAAATTTATTTACACAAAAACAGGTATCATAGGGACAGCATACTGCGGGCCTTTAATCTGTTGAAAAATCATTTTTTACTAAAGCCCAAGTCCCCACTTTTCCTAAGCGCAGATCATTAAAATTTGGTTCCATTAACTTTCTCGGGCGGGTTACGGGGGAAAATGACCAAAAAATGATGTGTAACGAAGCCTAAAAAGGTTTAACCCCAGCGCCCAGGGGAAAGCCCCCCGAGTGAGGGCCAAGACCCTTTTCTAGGGAGGGAAAAGAATGCAATAGTTGGGTTCCTGGGAGGCCCCGGGTTTCGCGCACGAAAGGGGGAAGTCAGAGCGGGGTTTCATCCCGGGGGCCAGAGTTTCCCGGTTTTCATCTAGGGGCCCGGGTGTTGACCCCCAACCCCCAAAAGCTTCTCAAATGGTTGATAGGTAACCCATTTTCTCCAAATGACATCCGAAAACCCCCCGCAAAAAAATTTGGGGGGGTTTCTTTCAGACAAAAAACTTTGTTGTCATTGCCCGGGGGAGCAGTTCGGGCCCATCATCTGTCTCAGTAAAAAATTATTAGGGGAAATTATTAGCTCACCTATTTGGGTTGCAGGGAAGAAGGGGAGACCCCGGAGCCAGTTCCTGCTGATAAGGAAAGGGAAAAAAATATTTGCATCGAAACTTGTGAGATTTTTTTGGTTTCTTTAAAACTTGTAGCTTTTTTAAAATTTATATTTTAAAAGTCCATTTTCAAAAGGTCAGACATTAACAGTTCAGCAAGGTTTCCCACCGGCTTTTCGGGGGGGTTTCCCTTTAAACCCGGGTGTGAGGGTCAGATTTACCTCTTTTCCCTTTTTATATAGTTTTGGGAAATAATACAGATAAAAATTTAAAAATTATCCCAAACAATAAAAAACCTTTTATATTGGGTATGATGTAAAAATTGCTGTGATAAGGCTAGTTTTTTAATAGTGAAACATGATGTCTTTTCCCGTTTTTTAAATTTCCTAAGGGAAATTTTTAGTGTTTAGGCGGAATACCCCACCAGGGCTTAAAGGGATAAAAGGGTTTTTTTTCCGTTTTAATTCCCCCTTTT
>JAODAL010062336.1:0-19813 GCA_025379985.1 Phyllomedusa bahiana | reverse complement strand
TCAGGCATTCTGAAATTAATCTGTCTTGGAGACCGTCAACACACAGGTCAAGTCTGCACACTCAGACCGACCAGTAGCTGGGTGCTAAGAACCTGGCGCTAGGCAAGGTGGTGTATGACAATGGGAGAAATCTCTTTGCCGCCCTTAGGATCGGCAGACTTATTCACATCCGTTGCCTGGCACACGTCATGAATCTGGTTGTGCAGAAATTTCTCAAGCGCTACCCGAATCTTGACTGTCTGCTGAGGAAGGCTCGAGGTCTTAACTCAAACTTCCGGCATTCGCACCCTGCTCCAGCATGACTGGCAGCGTTGCAGTGTCATCTGGGTCTTTCCGCCAACCGTCTCATTGTTGATGTGAATTCCACCCTCCACATGCTCCAGTGATTGTGGCAGCAGCGTAATGCCATTATGCAGTATGAAGTGTCTCATGGTCTCACGAGCAGAGGTGCAGATCTCGTGGTGTTGAGTCATAGAGAGTGGAGGCAGGTGAAGGATCTCTGCACCATCCTTGACAGTTTTGAAGATGCCACCAAAATGGTCAGTCAGGACAATAACATTGTCAGCATGACCATCGTGGTCATATTTTTATTGAAACAAGTGTCAGACTCTCTGCGGTAGCAGGTCCCGGCAGTGATGGAGGAGGAGGAGGAGGCGAACACAGAGCTCTACTCGCCGGAGGATGTAGAAGGCCCTACTGTTTTCCAATTGTATCGGTCTTCTTTAGGCGATGGTTCGAGGTTCAGGGGGGGTGCAGGACAGCAGTTGAGCTTACAGAGTACAGCGCATGATGCTAGCCAAGGCTCTGGTGATGGTCAGGGTGTGGAAGTGGAGGAGGATGTTGGGGCAGGGGTGAACACCACCGGTTCCAATTACCCTTTTGTGGTAAGAGGTTGGCACAGATTCCAGGAGGAGGAAGAAGAGGAGGAAGATCTGGTTAGTGCCCCTCGAACCTGAGGTTTTGGAGATCATGGCAGCATCTCACATATGAGTGGTTGGATGCTACATTACCTGCAACATGACCCACGTATCAAGGCAATCAAAATGAACAGTAATTACTGGGTGACCATCCTCCTTGATCCATGTTACAAATCAAAAGTGAGCAATTTCCTTCCACCCACACAAATTGACAGTAGAATGCAGAAACTTGAGACAGTGCTCATTGACCAACTCGAGACTTCTGTTGTGTCTTCTTCACATTCTAATGTCACGGTGGAACAACTTCAGCAACGTGAAAGCAGTAGAATGGCAAGTAGCCGTCGCAGCAGCAGGCAGTGTGGCAGAAGCGCATTGGTAAACATTTTTCACTCGTTTTTTACCACCTTTACCAATGCCTGCAAGGCAGGGCAGCATTTGGACACACCGAGACCTCTTTAAGAGCATGGTCCATGACTACCTGCGACTCAACACTGAGGTTTTTGGACTTGATCTGGACCCAGTCAACTTCTCCATGTCCAAAATTTATGAATGGCCTGAGCTTGCTCGACACACCATACAAATTTTAGCCTGCCCGGCAGCCAGCATCATCTCAGAATGCACCTTCAGCACAACTGGTGGGTGATAACTGAAAAACGTATCCGTCTTTCCCCTGAGAATGTGTATCATTTGATATTTATCAAAGTGAATCAAGCGTGGATCTCTGAAGATTTTTTTGCCCCAGTTGCCGATGTCACTGACTAGTAACTAGTGACAGGAGTACTGACCATACTGCCGTATTGGCACTCCTGGTGGTAGCAGCTAGTTATATTAGTCGGCAGGGGGGGGGGGGGGGCGGTGTACAGGAAGCTTAGGGAATCATTGCAACAAGAGTAAGGGTTTTTTTATATTGCTGACTGCATCTTTCCCATCTTTATTCTCAGTGTTCAAAAAATAATTTTTGCTAGTTTTGGGGTCAGGCCACTGTAAAAGACATCAATAGTCAATGTCCTATTAAAAAAAATCTTGTTTCTAATACTCATTACTTCTTGAAAATGTTATTCAGTGTCCAAAAGGTATTTTTTGCTGGTTTTGGGGTCATGCTGCTGTGATAGACACCAATAGTCAATGTCCTCTTCAAAAAAATCTTGTTTCAAATTCTCATTTCTTCTTGAAGATTTATTGAGTGTCCAAAAGGTCATTTTTGCTGGTTTTGAGGCCATGTTACTAAAAATCCTATAGAAAGAAATCTATTTCTTTTTCTACCAAACAGTTGTACTTTGCTTTCATCTGACCATATGATGTTCTCCCAGTACTCTTCTGGATAATCTAAATGCTCTCTAGCAAACTTCAGATGGGCCCGTACACGTACTGGCTTAAGCAGGGGGAAACGTCTGGCACTGCAGGATCTGAGTGCCTGGCGGTATAGTGTATTACTGATGGTAGCCTTTGTTACATCTGTCCCAGCTCTATGCAGGTTATTCACTAGTTCCCCCATTGTGGTTCTGGGATTTTTTTCTCATGGCTCTTGTGATCATTTGACTCCACGGGGTGAGATCTTGCGTGGATCCCTAGATGGTGGGAGATTAACAGCGATCTTGTATGTATTCCATTTTCTAATTATGGCTTCTGCAGTTGATTTCTTACCACCAAGCTGCTTGCCTATTGCAGATTTCATCTTCCCAGCCTGGTGGAGAGCTACAATTTGGTTTCTGGTGTCCTACGACAGCTCTTTGGTGTTCATCATAGTGGAGTTTGGAGTCTGACTGTTTGAGGTTGCAGCACATGGTAGCTGGCAGGAGCCCCATTTCACTTTTTGAACCAGGGCCCAAGAGCTTCAAGTTACATCTCTGCTTGCAAGCTTTGTACATGTGATATATGTGGTAACAGCAAGAACATCACAACGGAGAATATGGAGGTTCAGCTGGAAGAGGCGTGGGTATCAGGGGTGCAGCAGTAGCAGCCGCTACGGGGCCCTGAATCCTGAGGTGCCCCAAAAACCACTTTGACACATAAGAAGAAACCAGTATTGGAAATGGCACATAGTAAAAAATAGGAACTAGATATGTGTGGGGACCCATTTGATTTAGCTGCATGGGGCCGTGAAATGGTTAATAAATGACAGACGGCAGCCCAGGCTACCATTGCACCCACAGTAACTACGCCCCTGCGAGCTGAACCTCCATGTTCCCCGTTGTGATGTTCTTGCTGCCACCACATATATCGTATGTTCTTGTGCCCTGGTGAAGGAGGTGATAGGGGTATCCAGCCAGTTACCTTGTGCCATTTCCAATACCGGTGTCTTCTTATGTGTCAAAGGGACCCTGTAGCAGCTGCTACCACTGCACCTCATATAGCTACGCTATCCTCATCATTTCAGTTAGCCATTGAAAGGAATTAATTATTTTAGCCTATGATTTTTTTTGCTGTGACTCTTAGAGCCAAATTGTCTTCACTAAGTTGTACCACACATCCATTTTACTCTTATGTTAGGTAATTGTGGCTTCTCCTCACCTGTGTTAGTATAAAAATTAACCCGAACATCATCTCCCAGTGACTTGAATGGGGTTCCGAATTTGAGTTCGAGCTCAAATTTTTTACCATTAGCTCAACACTAGTTCAGAATTAATTTGCGATTAATTTTGTTAAAAAACAGCTATTTCCTATATGGTATTGTAGAACATTGTGTCATGCAGAAATATGCATAGGGAGCGTGGTTTGATATTGAAACAGTGCTATAATTTAATATGACACGCAGATGAAAGGAGCCGCTCTTAGAATCGTTTCACACTTCACTTATCTGGGCAGTTACGGGGTCAAAACTGACTAAATAACTGAAGTGGGAACGCAGCCTGACAAGGTAATGTCAGCACCAGCTAGAAAGAACCGAGCAGAGGGCCAAGATCCCACCAGAGCGTCAGAGAGCGCACTCCTTTTACACCGTCATCAGATAATTCCACAGATTATGACAGAACCTGTTCTGTTAAATGCTGATAAATGCAGTGCCCCCCACCCCCTCAGAAAGAGTGGAGAGGGTGTCGACAGTAATTTTGCGTTGACATTACTGATCATTTTGCCCTTCCTTTGATCCGTCAGTGTCTGCTTTCAATCGGTCAATAATCAATCGGTATTGCTAAAGCCAAAAAGAAATAGGAGTTGATCCAAAACAGATATGACAAGTAAATTGAATATTTACATGTCTTCTGTGTTCATTACAAACTAAACTGGATGAATTTCAGAGATGTGTAGGGCAGAAATACACACACTGGATTTGACACAGAGTTCCCCACAATAACTGAAAAAATTAACTCTTTGCCACAGATTGCAATATTCCAAAATAAAAAATGCTGGTTCAGGAACATGTGTGTATATAACACACACACACACCTGTGCATTTTAAAGTTATTCCACCCCAGTAACTCTAAAATTGGAAGTATTTTGCACAGAGCGCAAATTAGTGCTGCTACAGAGAGATGTTTGTACCTACGAGACACAGTGACAAGTTGCACAATCTAACATGGCTGACCTATTTATAGGGCTGTAACATCACAGAAGGTGGCTGGCTGCTGATTGGCTGCATGTCTACACACATCATTGAGGGCGTTCCTTTCTTCCTCTCATAGTTCTTTGCCCCATGTCATGCCCTGTGCTTGCAGCCATTTTAGATTCGTTACCTAGAATCACCATGAACTTCGGCTTCATTCAGAATCAAATTCTTCCTGAAATTCTAAACGAATTCCACTTCATTAGAATCGATTTTCTCATCTCTATCTATAACAGTGCACATAGGCCTTATTTCAGCACCTCAGTCATGACTTTCTGTGCAGAGCACTACATCCAAATATTCCAAGGCACAAAAGGCGGCACCTATGAACTCGCCTGCACCATTTTTTGTGCCAACAAATTGCTGGTGCACTGTTCTATAGATGTATAAACAGTCGTATGGTAAGCTTGGCGCAGTCTGCACTGACAAGACACTTCTGAATACACCAAGAGTGCGTCAAACTTCGGTGCAAAACTGTCATAAAAAGTTTGGCGCATAACCGTCTATGCGCCAAAATGTTTGGCGTACAGCACTTTCATTAATACTGTCATGTTATACATTCCTTTATATCTATTAAGAACAAGTATGTAGGCGCCAAGTTACATAGATGTTACCCTAAGTACACTGCTGGCTTAGAACTTGACTAAGCAAATTTCTCTAATGTATTACTAATATCCTTTAGCTATTCTGTTCCTCCATTTCTCTTAATACACTTAAATATTAAATCATATTAATATATTTATTTGAAGTACAGTACAAAGTAAATAACTTTTTTTTAAAATTAGGTAAATATTCATTAATTTACAAACTCAGGAACATCCTTACATAAACTAAAAGTTATTTTCTAGAAATACTCAGCACCTCACAGATGTTAGATGTGTAATTAATTGCTATAACTGTCAGTTATAACAATTAAAAGGGTTCTCCGGGAGTTTAATGATTTCATATAACAATATAAACAGCACTGATATTGAAAATCAAAGATATTCCACTGCATGTGTTCCTTTTCTTTTGCCTCTTTATTCATCTATCATGTGATCCACTTGTTGTAGTAAAATTTTCTGCTTGTGGGAGTGTCATTGGTTCTCCAGCAGCCTTTTTTGGTCACACAATGCACAGCAGTTACAATTTAGAATTTCCCAGTACCCACCCCCTTATCCTCGCAGCACTGTTGAGCCCTGCCCTGTACACTCTTAAATCATTACTCTCAGACATGTATTCCTCATTCCCCTGCATCTCCGCTCCAGTTCACTTCCTGGTTACATCAGTGCATCAGTCAGTTTGTAGCATGGTGAAAAAAAAAACATTGTATCTGTCACGTCACGTCAAGGGAGATACAGTTAGCCCAGACTGGAACCCAGCCCACTGTCCCTGCCTACTTGATGTGCTGCCCTAGGTGGCAGCCGGCAACTTGGCGACAGTCCCTGTGCTGCTAAAGTGCTGGGGCCGTCAGGAGGAGGAATAGTCAGACAGTCTGGGTCAATACCAAAGCGGGGACGCCAAAGCCACAAATCAGAACCAGAGGGATAAACGTAAACAAGCCGGGGTCAGAAGCCAAACGGGAGTGAGGTACAAAATCAGAAGACAATCCGGGGTCCGGAGAACAAGCCGAGGTCAGGTACACAGGTAAGCAGACAACAAACAATAGCACAGGAATAGGCAGCCAGGAAAATATCACAGGCGTAGCACTCAGCTAGCAGGGAGTTTAAATGTGATTCCCGGATACCGCCCCTGTAGCTGATTGTAGCGGCCTCTGGGTCCTTTCATTGGCTGGTGCGACACGCCCCCTATCAGGAGTGGCTGGACCTTTGTCACTCACACAGCTCCCAGCAGACTCTCTATCAGGGTGGGGTCACTGATCAGCTGCTACAGACTCTTCCTCCCTGCAAGCCGAGCACTGCCCAGCCCTGACAGTATCCCCCCCTTTTAGGAGGGGCCACCGGAACCTTCCTTAGTCTGGGTTTGTCCGGGTGAGAATCATGAAATTCCCTCACCAGGTGATCAGCATGGATGGATTTAGCCGGAACCCATGATCTCTCCTCAGGACCATACCCCTTCGAATGGACCAGGTACTGCAGTGACCTTTGGACCTTACGAGAATCCAAAATACGGGAGATTTCATATTCTTTAAACATGTTTATTAAAGATGTAAACATTATACATAGTACAATTAAGAAACAGTGTGATTGATCAATTATAAAAGATGAATTGCAGGTATCCACTACAGAACTTAACCCCTTAACGACCTTGGGCGTATCAGTACGTCCCGGGGCCGCTAAGGGGCTTTGCAGGGGGATCGCTCCACGACCCCCCCGCACAGCCGCCGGGTGTTAGCGACAAATCGGCGCTAACACCCGGCAGTAACAGCGCCGGCGGGTGGCTCCGCCCGCTGGCGCTGTTTTACCCATCAGACACCGCGGCAAAGATGGCCACGGCGTCTGAATTAACGCCGATTGGTGCCCCACTTCCGTCCCCAGACAGGAAGTTGGGAAACCGCCTTCTTTGTACACCCTAATGCATTGCCTATGCAATGCATTAGGTTGTATTAACAATCGCGCCACCTAGTGGTCGAGCACCACAGGTGGCCTCAATGTTACAGAAAAAAAAAAAAAATAAGTAAAGTTTTAAAGTACAAAAAAAAAAAAAAAGGATTAAAAGTTCAAATCACCCCCCTTTCCCCATTTTACAAATAAAATCATTAAAATAATAAAAAAGTTACATATATTAGGTATCGCCGCGTCTGAAAAAGTCAGATCTATAAAAATATAACATCATTTATCCTGTATGCTGAACACCGTAGAAGAAAAAAATTCCAAACGGCAAAATTGCGTTTTTTTGGTCATTTTACGTCACTCAAAAAATGGAATAAAAATGATCAAAAAAGTCGCATGCATTCCAAACTGCTAGCGATAAAAAGTACACTTCAGCCCGCATAAAATTCCCACTCACTGACGTCCGTAAGTGTTAGTACAAAAAAGTTATTGGTCGCACAAAATGGCGCCGTGGCGCAAATTTCAAAAATAGAAAATGTTTGGAATTTTTTTACGGTACCAAAACATAAGGGAAACCCTACACGTTTGGTATTGCCGGATGCGTAACAACCTGTAGAATACAGATAACACATTATATTTACCGTAGATTGAAAGCCGTAAAAGCAAAACCCCCGCAAACATGGCGAAAATAAAAATGTTTTCACAATTTGTCCCACTTGGAATTTTTTTGCGGTTTCCCAGTATATTCTATAGTCTAGTGAATAACACCATTAGAAAGTACATCTTGTCCCACAAAATAAAAACCCTCATGTGTCTATTTAGGTGTAAAAATAAAAAGTTATGGCTTTAATAAGGCGATGAGGGAAAAACTAACGTGTCAACAAAAAAAAACGCCTGGTCCTTAAGGGGTTAACCTAAAGAACAGGTAAAACTGCAAGAACAAGCGTAAAAGACATGTTTGACGAGAATAGTGAAACAGCTTACAGTAAAAAAAACAGTGACTAAAGAACTGAGAAACGTATGTGTCTCTGCATAGGGGCTGATCAGAGAGCGGAGGTGAGTGTGGAAATGTGAAGAGGAATGTAACTCTGTTTAATAAAACTTACGGATACAATGTTTAGAGTTAATCCATGGCTCCCGGAGTTTCCTTTTTTATGGCAGATAACAGGGGAATCTACTAGTCTAGTTTCACATGAACAATTCAAATTTAAACAACGAATTACCTCTGAAAGGGAGGGAGGAGATGGGTCCTTCCATCTGGAAGCGATCGCCGTCCTAGCTGCAATGAGGGTATGAAAGAAGATAGTCCTAAGCGTAGGAGGGATATCAGCTAAACCTATATCTAGGACCGCCAGCTCCGGTGTTAAGGAGATGGAGAGCTGTACTTCCTCGGATAGCAACGTCGCAATTGGAAGCCAAAATTTTTTAATAAAGGGGCAACCCCACCACACATGAACCTTGTTGCCCCCAACCCTTCCAACATAAGTCTGAAGAACCAGGGTGCATGTCAGCCACTCTAGTAGGCAGCAGATACCATCTAAGCTGAATTTTATGCATAGTTTCTGTATGGTTGGAGCATTTAGATAATTTGCGGGGGAGGGAAAAGGCTTGTTGCCATTGATCTATAGAAAGACTGTAATTGAGTTCTTTTTCCCATTTAAGGATGACCGGGAATTGTGTAGGCTTGTCCAACTTCATAATCAATTGATAGATCAAAGAGAGAACTTTCCCACGACCCAGCTTCCCACTAAGAAAAGTAAAAAAACTGGGGTAGGTGGGAGTGGATTGGGGCCAATGTAGGTCTTGGATGGTGTGGCGGAGTTGAAGGTATTGGAAGAAAAGAGAGTTAGGGAGCTGGAAGGATGCAGAAAGTTCGGGGAAAGAGCAGAGAGTGGAGCCCTTGAAGAGTTGGTCCAAAGAACATATGTTATATTTTTCCCACAAATGAAAAGCAAAATTTATATTCCAGCAGTTGAGTGCAGCAAGTGGGAAGTCATTCATATTAAGAGGGATCCAGGATTGGGATACACAGTGTTTAGACCATACCCTAAACAGGTCCAATAGAGATTGTAACCTAGAATAAGGGGTAGGGCAGCCTAACAGTGATGCTAGTAAGTGGTGTTTAACTAAACATGGTGTAAAGGAAGTGGATTCAAGTTGGGCCCAGGGTAAAGCAAGCGAGGGGTGCCAAAGAAAAAAGGCTTGTTCCAGGAGAATTGCTTCATTGTACATTGCCAAGTTAGGAACTGCTAATCCTCCTTGGTCATGTCTATAGAACAGAGTGTCTTTCTTAATCCTTGGTCTGCGACCATTCCATATGAATTTGGATAACATGTTTTGCATTTTACGAAGAATAGATGGCGGAATCAGATATGGGATCGATCTGCAAATATAGATAAATTTGGGAAGGAGGAAAATTTTGTAAACATTTATTTTAGCCGACCAGGATAAGTTTAAGGCAGATAAGCGTTTGGTTTAAGATTCCAGGATATCATGTAGAGACGTGTAATTGTTCTCTAAGGTCTGAGATGGGGACGCAAAGACCTTAATTCCTAAATAGGTGATAAAAGATTCTGACCAATTAAAACCAAATAGGTTCAACAGGCGTTTTTGGGAGAGGACGTTATTTACTGGGAATAGCATTGTTTTGGAGGCATTTAACTTATAAAATGAAAGGGAGGAAAATTTGCTTAAGGAATTAAGAATTTCTACAATCGAGGAACTTGGGTTAGTGACAATTAATAGCACGTCATCTGCGTAGAGACTAATTTTATGGTGGACCTTATTAACTGTAAGTCCCGTTATGGAGTGGTTAGATCTAATATATTCTGCTAGGGGCTCCATACATAGAACGAAAATTAAAGGGGAAAGGAGACAACCCTGACGGGTACCGTTAGTGATGTCGAATGGGGAGGAAAGGAAACCAGAAGTGAGCACTTGAGCAGATGGACAGGTGTATAAGGCCATGACTGCGTCTAATAGAAAACCAGAAAAGCCAAAACGTTCTAACACTGACCAGACGTACGACCAATTCACTCTTTCAAAAGTTTTCTCTGCGTCAAGTGATAAGAAAGCAACATTGTCAGAGGAGGAACAATGCAATCTGGACTAGGTCTAAAATATGTCTTGTTGCGTCCTTAGCCTGTCTGCCTTGAACAAAACCGACTTGGTCCCTGTGAACAAGAGAGGGTAAGATATTATTGAGTCGTAAGGCAATCATTTTGGCATAAAGTTTAATGTCGGTGTTCAATAGTGAGATGGGCCTATAGTTTGCGGGGCAGTCTAGGGGTTTACCAGGCTTCGGGATAGTGATAATGGTAGCTTTGAGAAGTTCCTTCAAAGGATGACCTCCAGAGGCAATGTCATTACAAAGGGAAGTGAGGTCGGAGGACAGGACGCTTGAGAAAACTTGGTAATATTTGTTGGAGAGGCCGTCTGGGCCGGGTGCTTTATTTGCTTTGCTAGTATGAATAGCTTTCTGGACTTCTGATACAGAGAAAGGTTTGTTTAAGTCGTTTAGTTGTACAGGGTCCAGTGAAGGGAGTTTAACAGAATGGAGAAATGAAGTATAGAACTAAGTATAGACCCGTCAGCTCTCTGAGAGTCCTGGGAAATCCAGATAACATCATAGAGACACATTTTAACAGAAAAGGGAACAAGAAAACAATGAAAGTGGCAAACGGTGAGTGAAAGCATCAGAATCAAGTCCATTCCTGCAAAGGAAAAGTTAACACGGGCAAGTCCTGCCTGACTCTGCAGGGAACAGATATCAGGAAATAAAACAGCAAGAGAAGTGGAGTTCTCCCGGGAGAGCTCCTAAATGAAGGACAAATAAGGAATTTAACTGGAGAGTCAATTATTACTTCAAGATTTGGAACAAATAGTTTTGTCTGACCAAAGAGGTGTAATCAGCTCCGGATGAATTTGTTTCTTTCGAGCTGGACTAAATTCGCCAGAGGAGATGAGGTTCCAGGATTTGAGGAGAACAGAAGCTTCTTCAGGAGAATTGCAGGTGAACTGCGTACCGTCTCTAAACACAATCAATTTTACAGGGAAAACCCACCTATATTGGATATCATGATCTCGCAAGGTTTTGGTGTATAGTTGAAACTCCTTTCTCCATTACATGGTTGCCGCAGAGAGATCAGGGAATATAGAAATAGCTTGGAAGCGCTCAGGGAGATTACTTATTTTACAGAGAGAGCGGAGGAAGTCCTCTTTGATGTTGAAGAAATGGATCCTGGCAATAGTGTCTCGTGGGACTTGTGCAGATAAATTCCTTGGCTTTGGAATTCGGTGTATACGATCAATGAGTAACTCTTGAGTAGTAGCGTTTGGTAGGACCAAAGACATAAGGTCTACAAGATACATATTTAATTGATCAGGGGACACGGATTCGGGAATGCCACAGATTCTGACATTATTTCGGCGGGAGCAGTCTTCCAGGTCATTAATTTTGTTTGTCAGGCGTTGTACTTCATTCTCTAATTGGCTGTTGGCATCTATCAGACCATTGTGTGATTTGGCAAAGTCAGACATTTTCCCTTCAATATGGTCTGTCTGGGATGCAATAGATTGAATATCTTGCTTTAGATCAAAAATCATCTCTTTTAAGTCGGATAAAAGAGTAGAGCGGAAGGAGGAGAACATCTGTTGAAGGGAAGCCGTGGTGATGGGTTGGGCCTCGGATGGGTCTCGGTGGTCCAGATCCACTGATTCAGCCCTTGATGAGGGGGAGGGAGAGGAAGGGAGAAACTGGAGTCCTCTTTTAACGGATTAGGCTGGCTGAGAAGATGAAGAGCAGAACTCTGGGAGTTTGGAGGGTTGAGTCTTTTTCGGATTTTTCTTTGAGGTGCCTCCCATTGTTATGGAGAATGGACCCAGGTAAGAGAGGAAGGGTACGAATATTTTTTGAGTGATATATGAGTGGTGAAGTGTTTGCTTCTCTTTTTTTTTTTCTCCTAAGTTTTATTATACATTCTCTTCTTTCTTTGGTACTACTGTAGGTGTTGACACAGAAGGGCAAGCAATGTCCACATTAGATGAGCAGTGGAAGAGGATTAGCAGCATTAGAGTGCACAGAATTTGTGATGTCAGCACGAGGGGTACAATCCTGTAGTGCAGAGGGTAGTAGTTATAGCAGTGTATATACAGTTTCTGTGTTGGCCACCGATGATATATAGTTGTGTTATCTAAAGAGATGGCGTGAGTCGGTAACAGCTGGTACTCCTCAGAAATTTTAGGGATAATAACCAGTAATGGGTGTGTGTTGATTTGTCAGCTGCAGACCTTTGTCTCTGAATATTGAGGACTGAGAACTCTCTCCCAATGGCTTATTATTAGCCCAGTCTAATGCCACCCCTTTGATAAATGGGTAATAGAGGGCTTTTAGCAATATGTTAAGGTGCCAATAGCCAGCATAGGGCTCCCCTTGGCAACCTGCTGTGAAGAAAGGTTTGTGCAGACTCCCTGCAAGGGCACCAAGCGCCGATACCTGGGGTCCAGGATAGATTGCATAGACATCGCGCAGGAATGGGAGCGCTGCACGGGTCCGGTAAGATCAGCCGCTGCACTCTGTTACCAGGAGCGGAGCGGAACAGTCGCAATTTTCAGGCCAGAGCAGCTGGTCCTCTGCGGCAGCTACTCCTACAACAAAGAGCAGAGCGGAGGGCTCGAACGGAGCGCTCGGGCAGTTCGGGTGCGCGGGGCCGGCAGAGCTCCAGTAATACACTAACCGATGGGTCCGAGGCTACAAAGGTTCCAGAGGAATCCAGCTGAGGTACCTTTTGTCTTTAATCCCACAGGGGGAAGGAGGACCGCTTCAGAGCTCCTGCTGTTGTAATGGCCGTGCTCCTCGTGCGCAGGGACAAGATGGCGCTGCCGGCCGCTGTTACCCCGAGGGTTGAGATTTTCAGCCCAGAACTCGGGCTATATGGGTGGTAGTGAGTAGTGATGAGCGATTACGTTGACTATCGTCATCGGCTCGATAGTCGATATCGGCAATTATCAAGACGATTTCCGATAGTCGATAATAGATTATCGCCAATCACCATTAAAGTCTATGGGAGAGGAACAACACCTTCATTCTTACACCCAAACAGGGCTGGAGAAGATGGAATTAATATCCACAACAGTCAAATGGATACCTGCTACATCTTAGGCACCACACTTAGGTTATAAAAGCCACAGAAAAAAGTCACACACCATTCACTATCCCTGTCTTGCACCACAGCCTGACCCTTAAACCTGCATCACCCACAAATTAAAAAGTGCCAGAAGGCAGTATGATTAGAACCATCATTTTACTTGAACTGGACATTGAATATCCCTGTCCTGGAACGCAGCATGAGCCCCAAACCTGCATGACCCCCAGATTTAAAAAGTGCCGCAAAAAGGAGTCTTTTAACCACCATTTTAGTTGAACTGGACATTAACTATATCTGTCCTGTACCGCAGTATGACCATTAAACCTGTCTGACCCACAGTTTAAAAAGTGGGGGAAAAAAGGAGTCTTTGAACCACCTTTTTAATTTTAAAAAACGGGACATTGACAATATCCCCCCCTGTACGGCAGAATAAAACCTTTAAAAACCCCTGTCTGACCCACCGTTTTAAAAAAAAATTTGCAAGAAAAAGGAGTTTTTTTAAAAACCCCCAAATTTTAGTTGAACTGGACATTGCCCCTATACCCAAACCATGGCCACAATAGCTTTGAGCCCCAAAACCCCCATTATTAAAAAAAGGCCAAATTTCCCCCCAAGCAAATTTTCTAAAAACCCCTTTCAAATCAAAAAAAAAAATTTTGTTTGTATTGAAATTTAATTTCGGGGTTTGGCCTCTATCAAAAGCTGGACTGGGCAAAAGTAAAAAAAAACACGAAACGAAATGTATACGGTTTAATAAACGGGTATTTTTTTGCCCTAAAAATAGCCCTTTGCGGTGACAAACAAAATTGCTGTTTTTAAAATTTGAAGTGCAAGGTGCCTCTTTTCAACAAACCCGGGACTGGGGCCAAATTGAAAAAAACACTTAAATCTGAAAGTATCTGGAAAAAAAACCGGTTTTTTTTTTTTCCACCCAAACATAGACCGGCCCCGGTGACGCCAAAAATTCTGATTTAAAATTTAAGTGTGGGGGTTTCCCTCTATCAAAAAAGGGCGGGGATGACCAAAAGAAAAAAAAAACACGAAATCTAAAATGTATACTGAGGGAAAACGGATTTTTTGCAGCTAAAAAATTAAAAACCCTGCGGTTGACGACAAAAAATTTTTGCTGAAATTAAAAATTTAAGTGAAAGGGGGCCTCTATCAAACAAAGCTGGCCCTGGGAAAAGTAAAAAAAAAAAAAACACCAAACTGAAATGTAAAACCGGATAAAAAAAGGGTTTTGGGGGGTTTTTGCCCCTATCAAAACACCTGCTTTAAAGGGAAAAAAATTGCTGTATTGAAAATTAAAGGGTTACCCGGGGGGCCCTCTATCAACAAAGCAAAGACTGGGCAAAATTGAAAAAAAACACCTATCTAAAATTTTTTAAAAAAAAGGGATAAAAAAGGTGGAGTTTTGCACCTAACAAATAGACCTGCATTACTAGAAAAGATTTTGTACCTAATATAAAGTTCGGGGTTTTCCCCCAACTTTAAAAACAGAAAACTGTTAATAAAAAAGGCATTCCCAATTTGCAAGTCAAAAAACTAAGCCCTTCCCCCCTGCACTATATCCACAAACCTTTTTTAAAAGAGCTAGCCTGGGGTACGCGCCCCCCACCCCCCACCCCCCGGGCCCCCCTCCCCTGACTTTACGGGGCTAGATGCTCCTTTTAAAATTTTTTCGGGCCAAACTACTAAAATCTGCAAATTTCTAATAAAACCCCAAGGTTCTAAATGTTCACGGGGGCCTAAAAGTAAAAAGGTTTGTCCCCTGTAACAAATGGGGTAAAATTTTTCGCTGATTTTTTTGCTGAAGCTGTTTTGGAAACGGGAGGCAGAGGAAAGGGTTCCTACCCCTATGGGGGTTTGGGGGTTTGACCAACACACTTGAAGCAAAAAAAAAAAGGGGCTTTCTTTTAAAAACCGAGGTCATGTGATTTTTCCCACCCAACCCGGAAAACCATACACATCCCAGTCATGAAAGCGCCCCACCCCAGCTCCCACCCGCCTTTTCTCAAAGCGTTTTGCGGGCCGCCAAAATTACAGGAAGGGGTCAAAAAAGGTGCAAATATTAAAGATTTTTGCACAAGATTTTAACCAAAATTTAAATCGCGGATCAAAAAAAAACCCGATCAAAAAAAAAAAAACCGGCCATTTTCCCCCTTTTTGTCGATAAAAAAACGCTCAAAAACTAAGTAAAGGGCAATTCGGGGAACCAAAATTTTTAGCTCTTGGACAAAGGGATGCTAATAACATTTTTAAAGGGGTTTCCCCCTGCAACCAGTTAAAAAAGGCTTTTTTTGGGCCACGAAACGGAGCTCAATTCATAAGATCCTCACCCCCCGGGTGCAAACCTTTTTCATATTTTTAATTTTCCCCCTCTAAAAAAACCCGGGAGGAAGGAGGTCAAAAGGGGGGAAGTCACGGGCGGGAATATACCCTCTTAAAAAAAGTGCCCCGAAGAACACGTTATGAAAATTACGGGAGCCCAAGGGTGTTTTTCGGGTTTGATAATCCACGGGTTAAACCACCTTCTAAACCCATAAAATGGATCAAAACAAATCCCCGGGGGTGATTTTAAACCAAAGGGAACTTTTAAAAACGCAGATTTGGGGGGTGGAAAACCAAAATTTTAAACCCCCAACTCCCAAAACCCTCTAAAAAGAAAACATAAAAAAACCCGGTCTATCAAAATTTTTTCCTTCGGGTTTTTCGGGGAAATTGAACAAAGTTTTTTTCCTGAACTTGGGGCCCAGACTGTGCCAGATTTTTAAAATGAAAACATCCTCTCACTGTGACAGACATAGCACGAAAAACCAAAAAAAACGGGAAAAAATGGTGAGGAAACCAAAGAAAAGGGCTACTATCCTGATTTGTTAATGGCAAATTAAAACCAACGGTAAGAAATTTTAAACCCAGCCCAACCCTGCTTTTCAAAATACAAAACAATGGAGTTTTTTTTTTTTTACCATTTGTTTTTACCCCCCCCAGTCCTGCCCAGTATCCCCGGGGTTTGGGAAGCAGAGGAGAAGGCCCAGGGTGAAAACCCAGAGCCATGAAAAGGGCTCCCCAAAAATCGAAAAACTAACTAAAAACCCCATCTTTTTCGAAAACAATTTTTTTAACCCGGAAAACCAGGGGAAAATTTGCCCAAAGTGTTTGAAAAAGGGGAAATTCAGGGGGTTTTTTTGGATGCGGAAACCCCCCTTTTAACTGAACAAGATGGCCCCTTTTTAAACCTGAACCAAGGCCAACTCCCAAACCCAAATAACCATTTTGCCCTCTGAAGGAGGGAAGTTTCCGGGTCTTAAAATCCATGGGGGAATTTTGGGTCCACGGACTTTCCCCGGGGTACGGGTAGGGGCAAAATTCCCCAGGGGGGCCAGGTTTCTGGAACCTTTCCCCCCGAGCTGAAGCCCTTCACAAGAACCCCACATGGGGCCTAAAAAACCACCCACGAGGCAATGAGGGCCCCCCAAAAATTTAAACGAGAAAAAAAAGTTTTTTTTCTCCCTTTTCCCCCCGGGGGTGAAAATCAGGGGCCCCCCCTTTCACCAATCATCACCTGGATGGTTTTCCCGCCGGAACCCCATGTTTTCCCCTTCAAAAAGGGGCAGTTCTCAATTCGAAAGCTCACCATCAAAATTACTCATTTAGCCTTTTAAAAAAAGGTTTCGCCTAAAATTTTTCCCCTCTTCTACAATTTCTATGGCTAACAGGGTCCCACACATTATACAACTATGTTCCCACGGGTGCATCCACCACAGCAGTACCCCAGCAAAAAATTTCCATAAATTTTAAAACTCTGATTGCTGTGGGGAATGTAGCATCACCACGCTTTCTTGTACACTGGATGGCCTGTATAGCATCCAAAAAAGGTGGAAAATGTCACATCCCACACTGCAATTGTTTTTTTTAATCATGGAAAAGCCATGTGCCTGCTTTAGGGGATGTGGCATCATCCCTGCACCTAGTGATGTCAGGGAAGCGTCTCATGATGCTTTATCCTCGCACCAGAGCAGTAGGAGCACTAGGCACACTTTTTTCTGACTGCTGCTGGATAATCTAAGAGGTCATAATGCACATTCAGGCAATCAAACAATGCAAGTCTGACTAGATGAAAAGATCTATTTAGCAAATGTATCTAAAAGTCATCACCTCCTATAAGAAGAGTTGAAAATAGTACACAATAATGAAGGCACCTAAACTCTAGCATCTAGCATGGTGAGTCACTATGTACACATAGTTATCACTGTATGTTTCCACATTAGTGTATAATACCTTCCACCTCCAGCTCTGTACTTGAATGATTACATTCCTGTCAGCACCTCTGTTTACATAGTGACTGATGAGTCACTAAAGGCAGCTAGATCTCTCTCTGCTCAGGTCACACCCACTACAGGGGAGTGTTTCTGAGCTGAGCCTAGCTTCAAAGCACACCCAGAGTGATGAAAAAACATCCATTAAGTCAGAAGCAAAATCATATGATCAATGGATGTCACATGGTTTGCAGGAAGTAGGCAGAAGGGGACTAAAGGGCTCTCTGTCTGGTTTTGCAAAGCAAAACAGGTAAATAATTTTAATGAATATCAATTAGAAAGCTCAATATAATTTAATTGTTCCAGAGAACAACTTTAAATACACATATAGCATCTGTGTTATTTTCAATAATCACAGATGTGCAAAAGCCTGTGAGGAGTTATGTATGCTTTTATAGTAAATAACATCTAACAACTAAATAGGTGACACTTTGTACATGCATACATTACATTTACAGCTTGTCATGAGTGAATTGATTTATATTATACAGGTTCATAGACATATACAGTTGACAACTGCTGTAGATAATGTGGCCCCTGAGTTGGCTCCATCTTCACACCATAAATGTATGGCACATGGTGTTAACTACAGTCCTGACAATAGCACCTTAAGCGCATAAGCATGTTTTGAAATAGCTCTTGGGAGAAGGTACAGGACATAATCTAAATCAGAAAAATACTCCTTTATTACTGTACAAGATTTTAAATGATTGAAATAAACAACATGTCCTATGCCAGACAAGTGAGTAGGTAAATAAATATAGCATATGAGATTCAGGGAAAATTGTCTCCAACCTATATAGCATGGACATAAATATCTTAGAAAAAAATGTCTCCATATCCTGCGAGCTTAAAAATGTTTTACAAAACTTCTGATAATGTTTCAATTATAGAATAAATGAATAGGTTTATGTTCTTCAGGCATACTCCATATCCCAGGAAAAACAGAACTGTTGAATTATTTCATTCTTTTATATTTATCATTCAGCTGAAGGTTAAAAAATAACTAATAATGATAGATATAAAGATAGATAGACAGACAGACAGATAGATAGATAGATAGATAGATAGATAGATAGATAGATAGATAGATAGATAGATGGTAAATTGTGTTAGACAGGGGTGTCTGGGCCCACCAGTAAAGTTGATTCCTGGGCCCCACCAGTAAAATTGATTCCTAGTGCACACCAGTGAACTTTTTTCTTAGGGCCCACCAGTGAAGTTGATTCGTATGATCTACCAATGACGTTGATTCTTGGGCCTATCAGTGGAGTTAATTTTTGGGTCCTATTCTACAGCTTCCGTGCAAGACTGCATAAACTGCACTCGACTTTTGCTTTCTGCCTTTTCTACCTCTGATTCTCTCCCAAAAAGGGCCCCACCGTGTACAGGGGTTTCCCCTACTACTCTGTGGGCCAGTCTGAGTCTGTGTATAATGCGTTAAATGTCAAATTATGTCCGTCTTGCAATCAATGTAAAAACTTTTGTAGAGGAATTAAAAAAGGCATTAAATATTGTTTTGAACTTAATATTTTTAAGACTAAAAGAGGGGTCTTAAGTGGCACTTAAATCTTGTATAAATTGCTTCTGAGATGTATCCCTTATGGAATAGCTATCCAAAAGCCCAGTCTTGTTATCTATAAAGAAAATGTGTTTTATTCATAAGGAATACTTGCCATCTAATTAAAAGCCTGTAGCACAGACTTTCAAAATCCCTTGTGGGCATCACAGCAGATAGATATAATAAATCTGCATGCTCTGCTACAGATTTATAAAAACATTTTCCCTACCAATGTATTACTTAAGTCTTCTTTTACAGTTTCTATAAAATCTTCAAATGAACTTAGTTACAGAAGCTCAGGTTGATAGTGTAATGCAACATATAAGAATATACATTTTTTCAATTTGTTCCATTTTTATACTAAAAGTGACTTAAGAAGTGTTTATTTAGTAATAAAAATATCAGCCCATAACATAACTACTTCCATATATACATATATCAAGATGAAAGCAAGTTAGATTTGTTACACACTGCCAAATGAGACAAAAATATGTTGCATATTACTTATACAATTATGTGTAAAAAGTCTAGAAAATATTTATGGCTGGTGCATTGCAGGAAGCCGTACCTGGGCTCCTAAAACTGACAATGAAATCAAAATATGTCAAAAAAATAAAAATGCAGAAACACACATAAAAAACAAAACAAATACAGTTGTAGCAAAGATAAACTTGACTGATCTGTATCTGTATTTTTACATGTTATTTATTTCCTTCCTCAATTACAGTCCAGACTGATATAATTAGAGGACTATCTCATTCTAGATTTTATTGGCAGCTTTAACCCACTTTTCTCTATTAACAGTCAGTACTTTTTGTGCAAAATTTGAAATTTTTC
>JAODAL010062335.1:0-19813 GCA_025379985.1 Phyllomedusa bahiana | reverse complement strand
AGACTTTTTGGGCCCCTGTGCAAAGACTGGAGGGGATCCAATGCAAAGACTGTAAGGGCCCCTGTGCAAGAACTCTAGAGGACCTTTGTGTAAAGACTGTAGGGACCCCCTGTGCAAGGACTATAGAGGACCTCTGTGTAAAGACTGTATGGGCCCCCTGTGCAAGGACTATAGGGGACCTCTGTGTAAAGACTGTAGGTGTCCCCTGTGCAAAGACTGTAGGGGACCTCTGTGTAAAGACTGTAGGGGAGCACTGTGCAAAGACTGTAGGGGAGCACTGCGTAAGGACTGTAGGGGGCTTATGTGCAAAGACTGTAGGGGAGCACTGTGCAAAGACTGTAAGGGTCACAGTGTAAAGACTGTAAGGGGCCCCTATGCAAGGACTGTAGGGGTCACAATGTAAAGACTGTAGGGGGCCCCTATGCAAGGACTGTAGGGGGCTCCTGTGTAAAGACTCTAGGGGGCCCCTATGCAAGGACTGTAGGGGGCTCCTGTGTAAAGACTCTAGGGGGCCCCTATGCAAGGACTGTAGGGGGCTCCTGTGTAAAGACTCTAGGGGGCCCCTATGCAAGGACTGTAGGGGGCTCCTGTGTAAAGACTCTAGGGGGCCCCTATGCAAGGACTGTAGGGGGCTCCTGTGTAAAGTCTCTAGGGGGCCCTTGTGCACAGACAGTAGGGTCCCTTGTGAAAAACTTCCCAGCCATTCAGCAGTTTGATCTCTTCACGATCACACATCATTCGGCACATGGAGCGTTTCAATGTGTTATGTGACATCTAAAGAATGGAGCACAGGACAAATCTCTAGGTGTATTCCGCACATATTTGACGCAGACAATGCACTGGGTGATCGAATGTGGATCAGTCAAGTCCACTAAAACTGGTGGAATCGGTGTCTGATGCGATTACATGGTGGATTTTTCTGAAATCTTGCTCTACCATTTTTATATTTTATTCATTTCTATGGTGCTGACATATTCCGCAGCGCTGTACAGAGATTGTCATCAGTCCCATCGCTCGCTGTCCCCATTGGGGTCACAGTCTACATTACAGATTAATCAGGATGTTTTTGAAGTTTGGGGGGAACTGGAGGACCCAGAGGAAACCTACCTAAACACAGGAGAACATACACACTCTCTGCAGAAGTTGTCCTTGGTGGGATATGAACCCAAGACCCCAGTGCTGCAGGGCAACAATGCTAACCACTGAATCACCGTGCTGCATCGTGCTAACCACTGAGCCACCGTGCTGCATCGTGCTAACCACTGAGTCACCATGCTGCATCGTGCTAACCACTGAGTCACCATGCTGCATCATGCTAACCACTGAGCCACCGTGCTGCATCGTGCTAAAACCCCTGAGTCACCATGCCCGCATCGTGCTAACCACTGAGTCACCATGCTGCATCGTGCTAACCACTGAGCCACCGTGCTGCATCGTGCTAACGACTGAGCCACTGTGCTGTACTCTGCTAACCGCTGAGCAACATTGCTACACTGTGCTAACCACTAAGCCACCGTGCTACACTATGCTTAACATTGAGCCACTGTGCTAACCACTAAGCCACCATGCTGCACCGTGCTATAACCTGAGCCACCGTGCTGCACCGTGCTATAACATGAGCCACCGTGCTAACCACTGAGCCACCATGCCGTACCATGCTAACCACTAAGCTTATGAAACTCCAGATATCGCACAGCAAATGAATGGACGAGCATGTAATACTCGGATGTGCTGCGTCCGCCAGGGTAGGGTCTGCTGTTACTTTAGCATATAAAGTAAGGGTTCTAAGCCAACGTCATAGGGTCCGGGTTTGCCCTAAAAAACTAATTTTATTAAAAAAAAACCTGAAGATGACTTCTTGTTTGTCCTTGTATCTCATCCTCACATCTCTCACTGAGCTCTCTCTGTTACCATATACTTTACACATTGCAGCAGTCACTTGGTTTTATCCACGGTCCAATGTTTCCAGACCAGTAATTGTGTCAGGTAGATACTTAGATCTTCCCGCACAGATGTCGGACGTCTCCGCCGCCGGCCTCATCTCATAGTGATCAGAGGGTTCCAGGGTAACAGCTGCCAACGCAGAAGGAGCCGTCAGTGGAGATGGAGCGAGATCTCACATTGACTCTAGGGCCAAAACTTAGCCAGGCACGACATAGCTGCAGGGTGCGGGCTGCATGTGGCCTGGCTGCAAATTGTATCTTTGCAGCTCAACCATTATAATGGTATGTAACAAATGTTATACAAAGTTATGTAGCTTAAAGGGTTGTTCCCATTTCATTGATTAACTTTATACATAAAGGTCAAGGTAAATAATGACTATTACTAAATACATTGCTGTTCTGATTTTGCTTCCTTTCAGAGTTAGTGTTTGTATACAGAAGCTTCCCTAGGTTATCGACTACCTATCTCTGGTCTGGCAGTGGCCGGGATGGTGACATCACTCCTTGCTGTGTTTCACATCCTAAAGATAGGAACTTGTTTACATTACTTACTGACAAGCTTTAACCCTTTAGAGCTCTATAGCCTTCAGATCTGCTGTTTAGAAGCCTCCGAACTTGCATCACTCTATCAGGATCAGCTAAGGTGAAAAGTCACTATTTGTTGTAGAAACGCCCACAGCCTGAGCAGAAAGTAGGAGCCTGAAGCTGTAGAACCACCCACAGCCATAACAGGAATTGGGAGTCTGGAGCTGTAGAACCGCCCACAACCTGAACAGGAAGCAGAAGCCTGAAGCTGTAGAACCACACCACAGCCTGAACAGGAAGCGGGAGCCTGAAGCTGTAGAACCTCCCACAGCCTAAACAGTAAGTGGGAGCCTGAAGCTGTAGAACCACCCACAGCCATAACAGGAATTGGGAGTCTGGAGCTGTAGAACCACACCACAGCCTGAACAAGAAATGGGAACTTGAAGCTGTAGAACCTCCCACAGCCTAAACAGTAAATGGGAGCCTGAAGCTGTAGAACCACCCACAGCCATAACAGGAATTGGGAGTCTGGAGCTGTAGAACCACACCACAGCCTGAACAAGAAATGGGAACTTGAAGCTGTAGAACCTCCCACAGCCTAAACAGAAAGTGGGAGCCTGAAGCTGTAGAACCACCCACAGCCTGAATGGGAAGTGGGAGGATGAAAGTGGAAGAACCCCCCACAGCTTAAAAATCTGGCAACATATTGTAAAGGGTGCCAAAAATGCAATGCAAGCCAAGTGCCCACTCGGCTTAGTATATAACACTATAACAATAGTCTCCATATACAAAAGACAGCAAGATATTACATTGCCATAGTAATAGATGGTAGTGCCGCCTTCCCATGGTCATAGAACCTGTACCGTTACTAGCCCAAAAAGGAACATAGTCCTCAATAAGACTTACCCACCTGTACCCCACACAGCACCTATGATGAGGTGCCAGGCAAAGGAGGTGTTCACCTTGCTGTTGCGGCACCAGGTTTAGTTTGTAGGAACCGACATTTGAGTCTCTTGAAGTCAGTCCTATTTGCTACCCTTTATGCCAAATTTATCCCCTGATGAGTGCTGACACACCGAACATGTTGGGACCTGTCTATGGTACCATACGAGGGACAGTGCAGCGACCAAAGTGTACTAAGTAAAGGTTACCAGATGGGGTCGTCCTTTTCGGGGCGATCACCCTGTAATACTGCTTTATAGGGCTTTTGAGTGGCGACATAGGGATGGTTTTTGGTACCTTCCCCTACTTTGTGCCCCTCTGAGTTAATTATTTATTCTTGGCATACTTTCCCTGGTTTGCTATTTTTGTACCTTTGTATATTTTTTAGACATTTTTATTTTATTTATTTTATTGGCCATATCTTCTATTTTCGTGTTGTCAAGGGCCTGATTATACTATTCTTGTCCAATTTTCTTTTTGCTTTTAGTAAGTAATGCAAACATGCTCCTGTGTTCAAGATAAGGAACAGAGCAGAGACTGACGTCACCATCCCGACCACTGCTAGAGCAGAGAAGTGATGATAAGACACAGCGCAAGGGAGTGACATCACCAAATCCTGACCACTGCTAGAGCAAAGAGAGGAGATAAGACACAGCAGGGATTCTGTGACATCACCATCCTACCAATGAGCTAGACATGGAAGAAGAGAGATAAGACACAGCAGGGAAGTGACATCAACCATCCTTACCAATTGCTCGAGATGTGAGAGGAGATAAGACACGAGCAGGGAGTGACATCTCACATCCTGACCACTGTATAAGAGAGAGGTGAGAAATAAACACATGCAGGGAGTGACGATCACCATACCTGATACCCACTGCCTAGTAGCAGAGACTGGAGATAAGACACAGTCAGGGTGAGTGAGAACGTTCATCAACCTGACCACTGCTAAGGAGAGAGGAGATAAGCACACAGCAGGGAGTGACATCATTCATCCAGGACCACTGCCAAGAGGAGAGTAGGAGATAAACCACAGCGCAGGCGGAGTGGACATCATCATCCTGACCACTGCTAAGAGCACAGAGAGGAGAATAGAGGACACAGACAGGGAGGTTGACGATCACCATTCTGACCACTGCTAGAGCAGAGAGATGGGGAGATAAGACTCAGCAGGGAGGGGACATCACCTATCCTGACACAGCTAGAGCAGAGAGGAGATAAGACCACAGCAGGAGTTACCAATCACCATCCCGACACTGCTAGAGGAGAGAGAGGAGATAAGACACAGTCAGGGATTGACATCACCATCCCCGACCCACTGCTTAGAGGAGAGAGAGGAGATAAGACACAGTGCGCAGGGAGTGACATCACCATCCTGACCACTTGCTAGATCAGAGAGCATATAAGACACAGCAGGGAGAGTGACATCAACCATCCTGACCACCTGCTAGAGGAAGAGAGGAAGATAGGACACAGCAGGGAGTGACATCCACCATCCTGAGACCACTGCTAGAGGAATGAGAGAGATAAGAACACAGCAGGATAGTTACATTCAGCCATCCTTACCACATGCTAGAGCAGAGAAGAATAAGAGACACAGCAGGATCGAACAATCCCATCCCGACACTGCATAGACGGAGAGAGAAGATAAGAACACAGCAGGGAGTTGACTTATCATCCCGAACCACGCTAGAGCAAGAGGAGATAAGAACACAGCGCAAGGGAGTGACATCACCATCCCCGACCACTGAGCTAGAGCAGAGAGAGGAGATAAGCCACAGCTGGGATTGACATCTCCATCCTGACCAACTGCTAGAGAGAGAGAATAAGACACAGCGCGGAAGGCGACATCACCATCCCGAACCCACTGCTTCAGAAGCAAGAGCAGGAAGATAAGACACAGCAGGGAGTGACATCACATCCCAACCACTGTGTAGAGGAGAGAAGATAAGGACACAGAGGGAGTAACCGTCAACCTATCCTGACACACTGCTACAGAGAGAGAGGAGATACGACACAGCCGGGAGTGACACACCATAATACCGATCCGCCTTGGCGAGATGCAGAGAAAGAATGAGATAAGACACAGCAGGATAGTGTGACAACACCATCCAACCACTGAGCTCACAGCGTCGGAGATAGGAGACAATAAGACACAGCAGTTAGAGTACAGACACCACCATCCTGACCCACTGCCTTAGAGAGGAGATAAGACAACAGCAGTGAGATCTGACCATCACCATCCTGTGACCACGAGAGCTAGAGAGAGAGGAGATAAGAGACACAGCAGGGAGTGACATCAACAACCCGACATAGTTGCAAGAGGAGAGAGGAGAATAAGACCCGAGCAGGGAGTGACACACTCACACATCCTGACCACTGGCAAGAGCAATGAGGGGAGTGAGTAGATAAGACACAGCAGGGTGAGTGACATCACCATCACTGGACGCACTGCTAAGAGGAGAGAGAGGGAGATAAGACTCACAGGGAGAGTGACATCAAACATCCTGACCGCAGCTAGAGCAGAGACTGGAGAAAAGACACATGCAGGTGAGTACATCCTCCAACCCGACCGACTGCGCTATAGGAGAGAGAGGAGAGATAAGACACAGCACATGCGATGTAAGTCACCGTAAATCCCATCCAGACCGCTTAGCTAGAGAGAGCAGAGAGGATGATAAGAACACAGCAGGGGAGTAGATGTACACCGAGATCCTGACCATCTGCTAGAGCGCAGACAGAGGAGATTAATACAGCAGGGAGTGAACATCACCATGCCAGACCACTGTCTAGAGAGAGAGAGGAGATAAAAGAACACAGCAGGGAGGTGACATCACCACCCGACCACTGCTAGAATGCAGAGAGAGAGATAAACACAGGCAGGGAGTGACATCACTCATCCTGACCCACCACCCCCACGATGCTGAGAGCGAGAAGCGGAGATAAGACACAGCAGGATTGAAATCACACCATCCTGAACCAACTGCTAAGAGCAGTAAGAGGAGCTAATGACACAGCATGGAGTGACAGCACCATCCCCGAGAGACCACTGCTAGAGCAGAGAGTAGATAAGACACAGCAGGGTGTGATGACATGCACCATCCTGAGACCACTGCGTAGTCGGAGAGAAGAGGAGATAAGGGACCCACATCAGGGATGACAACACATCCAACCACGTGTCGCTAGAGGTGGGAGAGAAGTTGAGAATAAAACCAGAGCAGGGAGTGACATCACCATCCCGACCCGACAGCCTAGAGGTAGAGAGGGAGATAAGACACAAGCAGGAGTGAAGTCACCATCCACCGACCATCTGCTAAGCAAGTGGAGATAAGGACACCGCACGGGAGAGAGCATCACCATTGCCTGACACTGCTAAGAGGAGAGTGGAGAGGGGAGATAAGAACACAGCAGGGAGTGAACATCAGACACCCATCACTGACTCACTTGAGCGCTAGAGTAGAGAGACTGGGATAATAAGACCGAACAGCAGCGGAGTGAACATCACCAATCCCAACCAACACTGACTAGAGTGGAGATGGATGAGTAAGATACAAGCAGGGAAGTGACATCAACCATTCCCGACCACCTGCTAGAGGAGAAGTGGAGGAAGATAAAAACACAGGCAGGAAGTGACATCACCATCCTGCATCGACTGTTTCAGAGAGAGGAGATAAGACCACAGCAGGAGTGCGAGACATCACCAATCCAGACCACTGCTACAGAGGAGATGAGGAAGAATATACACTAGCCAGAGAGTGGTACATCATCCTCCCTTGTCCACTCTAGAGAAGAGAGTCGAGATAAGACCCAGCAGGGTGGAGGGGACATCACCTATACCTGACCACTGCTAATGAGCATAGAGTGAGAGGAGATAAGACAACAGCAGGGAGTGTGACATCACCATCCCGACGCAACTGCTAGAGGAGAGAGGCTTCATAAACTTCTTTGAAAAAGGAGATATAAACACAGCAGGGCGTGACATCACCATTCTTCGACGACCACTGCTAAGAGCACTAGAGAGGAGATAAGTACAGCAGCAGGGAGTGGACATCCCCATCCCGAAACACTGTGCTAGAGGATAGCATGAGGAGATAAGACACAGCAGGAGTGTGGACGTCACCATCCTGACCACTTGCCTTGAGGGAGAGAGAGTGATAATGACACAGCAGGAGTGCCATCACCATCCCGACCATAGCTAGAAGGATAGAGAGAGATAAAGACACAGCATGGATGAGTGACATCACTCAGATCCATGACCACTGCATAAGGAGGAGAGAGTGGAGATAAGACAACAGAGCAGGAGTGTAATCAAATCATCCTTGCCACTGCTAGAAGGAAGTAGCGAGAGAGATAAGGACCACAGACAGGGAGTGACATCACCATCCGACCACTGGCTAGAGAGAGAGAAGAGAGGAGATAAGACACAGCAGGGGTGACAATACACCCATCCCGACCACTGCTGAGAGCAGAGTAGAGAGATAAGACACACAGTGGAGTGAACGTCACCATTCCAACCACTAGAGCGTAGACAAGGAGAGTAGGATATAAGACACAGCAGGGAGTGACATCACCAGTCCTTGACCACTGCTAGAAGATAGAGGTTGAGATAAGACACAGCAGGCAGGACATCCCACCTCGACGCACTGCATAGAGGATAAGAGAGTATGTAGTAAAGACACAGCAGGAAGTGACATCAACCATCCCGAACACCTGACTAGAGTGAGAGCAAAGGAGAATAAGACGCAGCAGGGGAGTGACTATCACCATCCTGACCACATGCTCAGCGGATAGAAGGAGACATAAGATACACTAAGCCAGGGAGTGACACATCACCATCACCGACCACTGCTATAGGAGTACGTAGGAAGATAAGACACAGCAGTGAGTGACATCACCACCTGACCACTGCTCAGATTTGAGAGGGGATAAGACACAGCACAGGGAGTGACGTCACCACTCCGCGACCACTGTGCTAGAGGTGAATAGGAGATAATAGTACACAGCAGGGAGGTACATCACCAACCTGACCACTGCTAGAGCCAGAGAGGAGATAAGACAGCAAGGGGAAGTGGACGTTCACCATCCCGACCACTGGCTAAGAGCAGAGCGAGGAGATAAGGAATAAACAGCAGTGAGTGACCAGATCAGCATCCTGACCCACTGCTAGAGGAGAGAAGGAAGGTAAAAGGACACAGCACGTGAGAAGTGACCATGACCATCTCCCGACCACGTGATGCAGAGCAGAGTAGTGAGATAAGACACAGTGCAGAGGTGATATGACGAATCACCATCCTTGACTAGCACTGCTAGAGAGATGAAGAGGGAGATAGTACACAAGCAGGGGAGTGAGACCATCAACCCACCCGACTTAACACTGCTAAGAGCGAAGAACAGAGGATAGATAAGACACAGAGCAGGAGGGACATCGACCAATCATCTCGACCACTGCGAAGCGCAGAGAGGAGATAAGACAACAGCACGAAGTTGACATACAATCCTGACCACTGCTAGACAGGAGAGTAGGATATAAGACACAGCAGGGAGTGACATCACCAACCTTGACCACGTGCTAGAGCAGAGGAGAAGGAGAAGAGACACGAGCAGAAGTGACATCACCCATCCCGACCACTGGCTAGAGGAGAGAGGAGATAAGACACTAGCAGGGAGTGACATCACCATCCGGACCACTGCTAGAGCAAGAGATGGAAAGATTGAGGCACAGCAGGAGCTGACATCATCCAAACCCGACCAACGTGCTATGAGGCAGAGAGATGAATACACAGCAAGGGGAGTGTGACATCAACCATCCCGACCACTGCTAGAGGAGAGAGAGGGGAATATGACACAAGCAGGATGAGTGGACCCATCACCATCCCGACCACTGCTAGAGGAGAAGAGGTAGATAATACACAGCAGGGAGTGACAATCACCAACCCTTACCACTGCTTAAGAGCAGGAGAGAGGAAGATAATACACAGCAGGGAGAGACATCACCATCCTGTGACCACTGCTAGAGAAGTAGCAGGATAAAAAGACATCAGAGGGGACGTGACATCACCATCCCCAGACCCTGACCATCTGCTAGAGAGAGCGAGGGAATAAGACAGCAAAGCAGGAAGTGACATCACCATCCCGACTAGTGCTAGAGGTGAGAGGAGACTTAAGACACAGCAGGGAGTGAGACATCACCATCCGTAACCACCTGCGCTAGAGCAAGAGGAGATATAGACACAGTCAGGGATGACATCACCAATCCCGCCCAACTTGCATAAGAGCAGAAGATGGGAGAAAAGACATCAGCAGGGAGTGACATCACACCAGTGCCCGACCACTGCTAGAGCAGAGAGACAGGAGATAAGACATCAGCAGGGAGTGACCATCACATCCACAGAGAAACCAATGCTAGACAGAGCGAGGGCGAGATAAGAACACAGCAGGGAGTGGAATCAACCATCCCGACCACTCTGCTAGAGAGAGACGGAGAAAAGACAACACAGGAAGTGACATCACCATCCCACGAGACTAGTGCCTAAGAGGAAGAGATGAGATAAGACACAGCAGGGAGTGACATCACCTCCGTGACTAAATTCACTGCTAGAGGCCACTATGGAGATAATACAGCAGCAGGGAGTTGACCATCACCATCCCTGTGCATCCACTGCTAGAGACAGAGAGGAGAATAAGAGACACAGCAGGAGTGACATCACCATTTCCGTACCTCCTGACTAGAGCAGAGAGAGGAAGCTAAGACACAGCAGGGAAGTGACATCACCATCCTGACCAACTGCTAAGCAGAGAGACATGAGATAAGACACTAGCAGGCGAGTGACATCACCATCCTGACCACTTTTGCTAGAAGCAGAGAGGAGGAAGAGTAAGACACAGCATGGAGTGCCATCACCCATCCTGACCACTGCTAGAGTATTAGAGAGAGTGAGATAAAAACACAAGCAGGGGAGTGACATCACCATCCCGACAACTGCTAGAGTGAGAGAGAGGAGATAAGAACACAGAGTGCGGGAGTGACCTCACCATCCTGAGCACTACTGCTTGAGGAGAGAGGAGGAGATAAACACAGCAGGGTAGTGACATCATCATCCTTACCACTGCTAGAGGAGAGAGAGGAGAGTAAGACACAGCCACGGTGAGTGGACAATCACCATCCTGACCACTGCTAGAGGACAGAGAGGAGATTAAGACACAGCAGGGAGATGAGAGACATCATCATCCTGAGAACACACTTTCTAGAGGAGAGAGAGTGAGAATAAACACAGTCAGGGTGAAGTGACATCACCATCCCTGACCACTTCTAGAAGGATAGAGGATGATAAGACACAGCAGTGAGTGACATCAACCATCCTGACCACTTGCTAGAGGAGCAGCAGAGATAAGACACAAGCAGGGAGTGACATCACCTATCCCGACGCACTTGCTAGAGGAGAGAGGAGATACAGACACAGCAGCGCAGTGACATCACCATCCGACCACTGTGCTAGAGAGAGAGGAGATAAGACACAGCAGTGGTAAGAGCGACATCACCTATCCTGTACCACGAGCTAGAACAGAGCGTAGAGATAAACACACAGGAGGAGTGAGACATCACCATCCTTGACCACTGCTATAGGCGAGAGGGGATAAAGACACAACAGAGCAGGGGATTGTACTTCAACCATCACCGACCTACAGCCTTAGGAGCATAGAGAGGAGAGATAAGACACAGCAGGGAGCGACATCACCCATCCTGCGAACCACCTCCTAGAGCATAGAGAGGAGATGAACACAGCAGGGAAGTTGACATCTCACCATCCCGACCACGTGGACTAGAGCAGAATTGGAATAAGACACAGCAGGGAGTGAATGTCCGACCATCCGCGAACCACTGCTAGAGGAGAGAGAGAGGAGATACATGACACAGCAGTGATGACATCTACCATCCCTGATCACATGCTAGAGCGAGAGGAGATAAGACAACAGCAGGAGTGACATCACTCAACCTGAATCACATGGCTAGAGCAGAGAGGAGATAAACACAGCAGAGGCGTGATGATCTACCATCCCGAAACCACTGCCTATAGGACGAGAGAGAGATAAGAACACAGCAGAGAGTGACATCACCCATCGTTGGCCCGACCACTTGCTAGAGCAGATAGGGGATGATAAGAACAACCAGCAGGCCAGTGAGACATCACCATCCGACCACTGTGCCTAGAGCAGAGAGAGATGAGACACATAGCAGGGAGAACATCACCATCCTGACCACTGCTAGAGAGGAGAGGAGATGAAGGCACAGCAGGGAGTGGACATCAACATCCTGACCCACTGCTAGAGCCACAGAGGAGATAAGACACAGCAGGTATGTCGACATCACCATCCAGAACACTGCTAGAGGGAAGAGGAGATAAAAACACAGAAGTGCAGGGAGTGACATCACCATCCCTGACCAATGCTAGAGCACAGAGGAGATTAAGACCACAGCGGGAGTGTGACATCACCATCCGCTGTTCCTGACCACTGCCTAAGAGCACTAGAGGAGGATAAACACAGCAGGGAGTGAACATCACCATTCTGACCACTGTCTAGAGTGCACAAGGAGATAAGACACAGTGCAGGCAGTGACATCACCACCTGACACACATGCTAGAGCAGATGAGAGATAAAGACACATGCATGCAGTGACATCACCATCCTGACACCAACTGCTATAGCAGATGAGGAGATAAGTGACAACAGCAGGGAGTGACACTCACCATCCCGACCCCTGCTAGGAGGAGGAGAGGCAGATAAAGACACAGCAGGATTTGACATCAACCACCCGACCACTCGTGCTAGAGGAGAGAGAGATGAAGACACCAGCAGGAAGGTGACATCTACCATCCCAGAGACCACTGCTTAGAGGAAGAGGAGATCAGACACAGCAGTGGAGTGTGACATCATCCTATCCTGTACCACTGCTAGAATGTGCAGAGAAGAGCGGAAGATAAGAACAACAGCGAGCAAGGGAGTGAGACATCACCAACCTGACTCACAGCTTAGAGCAGAGAGGATATAAAGGACAACAGCAGGAAGAGAACATCACCATCCTGCGACCCACAGCTAGAGGAGAAGAGAAAGACGACAGCAGGTGAGTGACATCACCATTTCCCGACACTCGCTAGAGGAAGAAGAGAAAAAGATTAAGACACGCGATGAGATGACATCAACCATCCTGACCTTGCTAGAAGGAGAGAGAAGCGGAGATAAAGACACAGCAGTGAGGGTCGTGTCCGGGTAACGTGTCTGCAGGCAGACGGTGGTACTGAGGCGTCGTGATCCCGTAACGTGCTCCACGCAAGCAGACTACCGGGTGTGAGTGTCGTAGGTCCGGTAACAATCTCTGCAGTAGACGGGTGTGATGGGATCCGTTGTTCCGGTAACGTGTTCTGCGCAGACCGGGTAGTGAGGAGTCCTGTCCTGATACAACGTGTCTGCGACAGACGGGGTGTGAGGTCGAGTTCCGGTAACGGTATGTCTTCGCAGCAGACGGGTTGAGGGTCGTGTCCGGTATACATCACTGAGGCAGCAGACGGGGTGTGATGGGCCCGTTTCCGGATTAACATCCTCTGAGCAGACGGTGATGTGAGGGTCGTGTTCCGGTACCGTGTCATGTCAGCAGTTACGGTGGTGAGGGTCCGTGTATCCGGTAAAATCTCCTTCAGCAGACTGGGTGTGAGGGCCGCGTCCCGGTAAACAGATCTCCTGCAGCAGGACGGAGTGTGCGAGGTCGTCCCTGTCCGGTAACATATCTGTCACGCATACGGGTCGTGAGGGTCGGACCGGTATCGTAGTCGCAGCAGACGGGTTGTAGGGTCTTGTCCAGTATACATCTCTGCAGCAGAACGGGGTGATGCAGGGTCGTTGTTCCCCGGTAACGTCGTCCGTTGCATTAGACCGGGAGTTGTGAGCTAAGGTCCTCTGTCCGTAAACGTGTACTGCAGCAGACGGGTGTGAGGTCGTTCCGGTAAACGTTGTACTTGTGCAGCGCAGAACGGGTGTGAAGGACGTTGTCCGTAACGTGTCTGCAGTCAGACGGGTGGTGAGGGTCGTGTCTCGTAACATGTCTGCAGCAGACAGGTGGTGGTGAGGGTCGGTGTCCGGTAAACGAATCTCTGCTAGCAAGACGGGTGAGAGGGGTCGTGAGATCCGCTGTATAACGGTGTCTGGCAAGCAGAACGGGTGTGTGGTCGTGTCCGGATAACGTGTCTGCAGCAGACTGGTGGAGGGCGTGTCCCGAGTAACGTGTCTCAGGAGCAGACTGGGTGTGAGGGTCTCGTCCCGTTAAACATTCAGCAGCAGAAGGTGTGAGGGTCCGTGTCCCGTCGGTAACAAGTCCTGCAGCAGCACGGATGTGAGTCGCTGTTCCGGTAACCATCTCGCCATGCATGCAGACTGGTTGTGAGGGTCCGTGTCCGTAACATGTCTCAGCAGAGGTAGTGAGGGTCTTGTCCGTAACATCTCTGCAGCAGACCGGGTGTGATGGTCGTGGTCCGGAAAGCGAGTCAGCAGCAGGACCGGGTGTGTGAGGAGGTCGAGTCCGGGTATCATTCTCTGCAGCAGACGGTGTGAAGGGTCGGTGTCCATGAGTAACATGAGTCTGCAGCAGACGGTGGAGAGGGTACCGTGCGTCCGATAACGTGTCCACTGCCAGACAGACAAGGGTGTGAGGGTCGTGTCCGTAACATCTCTGCAGCATACGGTTGAGTGAGGGCGTCCGTGTCCGTGTTAACAACATCTGTCAGTGCAGACGGGATGAGGGACGGTGTCCTGGTAGACATCTCCTGCAGCAGACGGGTGCGAGGGTCGTGTCCGGTAACGTGTCTGCAGCAGACGGGTGTGAGGGTCGTGTCCGGTAACATCTCTGCAGCAGACGGTGTAGGAGGGTCCCGTGCCTGGACGTCAACATGTCGTGTCCCTGCAGGCATGAAACGGTGTGAGGTCCGTGCTCCTTTTGAACATCTCCCTGCAGCAGACGGTTGTGTGGGATCGTGTCCGGAAGAACCGTGTCTGCAGCACAGACGTGGTGAGGTGAGGTCGTGTCCGGTAACATCTCTGCAGCAGGACGTGTCAGGAGGGTCGTTGTCTGGTAACGATGTCCTGCAGCAGACGGTTTTGAGGTGTCGTGAGTCCGGTAACATCTCTGCAGCAAGACGTGGTGTGAGGGTCCTGTCCGTAACATCCTCTGCAGCAGACGGCGTGAGGGTCGAGTCCCGTAACGTGTCTGCAGCAGACGGGTGTGAGGGTCGTGTCTGCAGCAGACTGGGTGTGATCGGGTCCGTGTCCGGTCAACGTGATCTGCAGCCCCAAAAAAAAAAGACGGTATGTTGGAGTGTCGTGTCCGCGGTAACATGTCTGCAGCAGACGGGTGTGAGGGTCGTGTCCGGTAACATCTCTGCAGCAGACGTGCGTGAGGGTCGTGTCCGGTAACGTGTCTGCAGCAGACGGAGGTGATGAGGGTCCGTGTCCGGTAAAACGTGTCTCGGCATCAGACGGGTGTGGGGTCAGTGTTCCGGTAACGCGTGTCTGAGCAAGCAGACGGAGATTGAGGTCGTGTCCTGGTTAACATGTCTGCAGCAGAACGGCGGGAGTTGTGATGGGTCGTGTCCCGGTAACGTGCACCCTGCAGCAGACGGTGTGTGAAAGGGTCGTGTCCAGGTAACCGTTCTCTGCAAGCAGACGGGTGTGAAGTACGAGTGTCCGGTAAACGTGTCACCTAGCAGCAGACTGGTTGTCTATGAGGGTCGTGACCTGGTACGGTTTTTCCTGGCAGCAGACGGGATGGTTAGGTCGTGTACCTGGTAACCATCTCCTCTGCCAGCCACAGACGGGTGTGATGGGTCGTGCGTCCTAACATCTCTGCAGCAGAAGACGGTGTGAGCGGTCGTAGTCCTGTACACATCTTCCTGCGCAGCCAACGGTTGTGAGGTCGTTGTACCGTAACATCTCTGCAGCAGACGGGTGTGAGGTCGTGTCCGCGTTTAACACGGTGTCCTAGCAGCAGACGGGTGTGAGAGGGTCGTGTCCGCTGCAACGAGTCCTGCAGCAGAACTGGTGGTGGTTCGTGGTCCGTAACTGTGTCTGCAGCAGGACGGGTGTAGATGGTCGTGGTCCGTAAACAACTCTGCAGCAGACATGGTGTGAAGGGTCGTGACCGTTAACCACTCTTGCGCAGCAACGGTGTGAGGTCGTGTCCGGTGAAGTGTCTGCGCAGCTAGACGGTAGTGAGGGTCGTGTCCGTGTAACGAGTGATCTGCAGCAGAACGGGCGGCGTTGGAGGGTCGTGTCTCCGGTAAGTGAGTCTGCAAAGCAGACGTGTGTTGAGGGTCTGGTCTCGGTAACAATCTCTGTCAGGCAGACGGGTGTGAGGGATCGTGACCGGTATCGTGTCTGCGCAAAGCAGACGGTAGTGTGAAGTTGTCGTGACCGGTAACACATCTCTGCATTCAGACGTGAGGTGTTGAGGGTCGTGTCCAAACAGATAAATAGTTGATACAAAACGATGCACAGCAGCAGACCGGGTGTGGTATACTGGTCTTTGACGTATATCCGTAACTGTCTGCAGCAGAAACGGGTGTGAGTTGGTCGTGACCGGTAATCGTGTCAGCAGCAGAGACGGGTGTGGATGGTCATGTCCGTAACATCTCTGCAGCAGACGGGTGTGCGAGGGTTCGTGTCCGGGTAAAGTGTCTGCAAGCAGAACGGGTGTGCAAGGGTGGGTGTCCGGTAACATCTCTGCAGCATGGGTGTGAGGAGTCGATGGTCCAGTAACGTGGTCTGTGGCAGCAGACGGTGTTGAGAGGTCCGTGTCCGTAACGTGATACTGCAGCAGACAGACGGGTGTGAGCGGGTCCGTGCTCCTTTAAACTTGTTCCTGCAGAGCAGGACGGTTTGTGAGGGTCGGTGTCCGGAAACCAATCTTCCTGCATCAGACTCTACGGACGGGTTGTGAGGGTCGTGTTGCCGTAGACGATCTCTGCAAGCTAGAACGGTGTGAGGGTCGTGTCCGGTAACGTGTCTGCAGCAGACGGGTGTGAGGGTCGTGTCCGGTAACGTGTCTGCAGCAGACGGGTGTGAGGGTCGTGTCCGGTAACGTGTCTGCAGCAGACGGGTGTGAGGGTCGTGTCCGGTAACGTGTCTGCAGCAGACGGGTGTGAGGGTCGTGTCCGGTAACATCTCTGCAGCAGACGGGCTTGTTGTGTGGGTTGTGTCGGTAAAACTCTCTGCAGCAGACGGGTGTGAGGGTCGTGTCCGGTAACGTGTCTGCAGCAGACGGGTGTGGTGGTATGTGTGTGGGTCGTGTCGGTAAAGGTCTGCAGCAGACGGGTGTGAGGGTCGTGTCCGGTAACATCTCTGCAGCAGACGGGTGTGAGGGTCGTGTCCGGTAACGTGTCTGCAGCAGACGGGTGTGAGGGTCGTGTCTGCAGCAGACGGGTGTGAGGGTCGTGTCCGGTAACATCTCTGCAGCAGACGGGTGTGAGGGTCGTGTCCGGTAACATCTCTGCAGCAGACGGGTGTGAGGGTCGTGTCCGGTAACGTGTCTGCAGCAGACGGGTGTGAGGGTCGTGTCCGGTAACGTGTCTGCAGCCAGGACCGGATATACTGGTGAGGGTCGTTGCGGTAACGTGCTCTGCAGCAGACGGGTTGTGGTGCGGTAGTGTACGGTATCGTGGTCTGCAGCAGAAGGGTGTGAGGGTCGTGTCCGGTAACGTTGTTCTGAAGCAGTACGGGTGTGAGGTCGTGTCCGTAACATCGTCTCTGCAGCAGACGGTGAATGAGGTGTGCCGGGGTAACATCTCTGCAGCAGACGGGTGTGAGGGTCGTGTCCGGTAACGTGTCTGCAGCAGACGGGTGTGAGGGTCGTGTCCGGTAACATCTCTGCAGCAGACGGGTGTGAGGGTCGTGTCCGGTAACATGTCTGCAGCAGAGGAACTAGTGGAGGGTGTCCGGTAAGGTGACTGCAGCAGGACGGGTGTGAGGGTGTTAGTGTACTGAAGCAGGACGGGTTGTGAGGGACGTGTCCCAGGTAAGGTGTCTGACGCCAGAGGGTGTGAGGAGTCGTGTCCGGTAACGTCTGTGTCTAGCAGCAGAAGGGTAGTTGAGGTCGTGTCGGGTAACATCTCTGCAGCAGACGGGTGTGATGGGTCGTCGTCGGTAACGTGTTGCAAGCAGTAGAGGTGTGAGGGTCGTTGTCCGGTAAAGTGTCTGTAGCAGAAGGGGTTGCAGCCCAGTTCGGAGTGGAGCGTCGTGTCCCGGTAAACGTGTCTGTGCAGTAAGGTGTAGTGAGCGATCGTGCTCCTGGGTAACATCTCTGCAGCAGGACGGGTGTGAGGGTACGTGTTCCAGGTAACGTGTCTGCAGCAGACGGGTGTGAGGGTCGTGTCCGGTAACGTGTCTGCAGCAGACGGGTGTGAGGGTCGTGTCCGGTAACATCTCTGCAGCAGACGGGTGTGAGGGTCGTGTCCGGTAACATCTCTGCAGCAGACGGGTGTGAGGGTCGTGTCCGGTAACATCTCTGCAGCAGACGGGTGTGAGGGTCGTGTCCGGTAACGTGTCTGCAGCAGACGGGTGTGAGGGTCTGTGTCGGTAAACAATCTACAGCAGACGGGTGTGAGGGGCGTGTCCGGTACACCGTGTCTGTAGCAGACGGGTGTGTGACTCGTGGTCCGTATACCATATCTGCAGGCAGAAGGGTGTGAGGGCGTGTCCGGTAACGTGTCTGCAGCAGACGGGTGTGAGGGTCGGTGTCGGGGTACTTCTTGGTGTGTCGTGTCTGACAGCAGTCGGGTTGTGAGGGTCGTGTCCGGTTAACATCTCTGCAGCAGGGACGGAGTGTGAGGGTCGTGTCGGATAACACTCATCTGCAGCACAAGACCGGGTGTGAGGGTCGTGTCCGCTAACATCTCTGCAGCAGACGGGGTTGGTGAGGGTCGTGTCGGTAACCATCTCATGCAGCAGCCGTGTGAGGGTCGTGTCCGGTAACGTGTCTGCAGCAGACGGGTGTGAGGGTCGTGTCCGGTAACGTCTCTGCAGCAGACGGGTGTGAGGGTCGTGTCCAGGTAACGTGTCTTGCAAGATAGACGGGTGTGAGGGTCGTGTCTTGGTAACATATCTGCAGAGCGCGGGTGTGAGGGTCGTGTCCGGTACGTGTCTGCAGCAGACGGGTGTGAGGGTCGTGTCCGGTAACGTGTCTGCAGCAGACGGGTGTGAGGGTCGTGTCCGGTAACATCTCTGCAGCAGACGCGTGTGAGGGTCGTTTGTCCCGGTGGTATAGTTTATGCGGCAGACGGGGGTGTTGAGGGGTCGGTGTCCGGTAACTTGTCTGCAGCAGACGGGTGTGAGGGTCGTGTCCGGTAACATCTCTGCAGCAGACGGGTGTGAGGGTCGTGTCCGGTAACATCTCTGCAGCAGAGGGGTGTGAGGGTCGTGTCCGGGTAAAATCTATGCAGCAGTACGGGGTGTGTGAGGGTCGTGTCCGGTAACGTGTCTGCAGCAGACGGGTGTGAGGGTCGTGTCCGGTAATTCTGCACGAGGGTGTGAGGGCGTGCCCCGGAAAAAGTTCCAGAGGGGGTGGGGGTCGTGTCCGGTAATTCTGCACAAAAAGGGTGTGAGGGTCGTGTCCGGTAACGTGTCTGCGCAGGGGGTGTGAGGGTCGTTTTCCCCGGGTTAACATCTCTGAGAGGGGGTGTGAGGGTCGTCCGGTCTGGTCTGCAGCAGACGGGTGTGGGGGTCTGTTTGCCGCAGACGGGTGTGGGGTCGTGTCCCGGGGGGTAACGTTCTCCCAGCGAGGGGTGTGGGGGTCTTCGGAAACGTTCTGAGCAGACGGGGTGAGGGTCGTGGAAAAACCCATTGTCTGCAGCAGAGGGGTTTTTGGGGGGAGGGGGGGCTTTCCCGGGAAAAAAATTTGCAGCAGAGGGTTTTTGAGGGTCGTGCCCGAAACATTCTGCAGCAACGGGGTGGGGGTCGTGCCCCGGTAAAGTGTCTGCAGCAAAGGGTGTGGGGTTTTTGGGTGTCTGGGGGGTTAAATCTCTGCGCAGACGGGTGTGAGGGTCGTGTCCGGTAACGTCTGCAGCAGACGGGTGTGAGGGTCGTGTCCGGTAACTTGTCTGCAGCAGACGGGTGTGAGGGTCGTGTCCGGTAACTTCGGCAGAGCGGGTGTGGGGGTTGGTCCGGAAAACCCCTCGCAGCAGACGGGTGTGAGGGTCGTGTCCGGAAACATGTCTGCAGCAGACGGGGGTGAGGGCGTGTCAGGAACGTTCTGCAGCAGAGGGGTGAGGGCGGGTCCGGTAACTTTCTGCAGCAGGGGGTTGAGGGTCGTGTGGTAACTTCTGCAGCAGAGGGGTGTGAGGGTGGTCCGGAAAGGGTTCGGGAAG
>JAODAL010062334.1:0-19813 GCA_025379985.1 Phyllomedusa bahiana | reverse complement strand
TTTCCCAGTATATTCTAGGGTAATGGAATAAACGCCATTGAAATCCATCTTGTCCGCAAAATAAAAAGCCCTCCTACATCTATGTAGGTGGAATAAAAAAAACTTTATGGCTCCGGGAAAGGGCAGGGGGGAAAAAAAAAGAAAAAAAGAAAAAAAAAAGACAAAAAAAAAATTTTAAATTTTTAAAAAAAAAAATTGAAAATTTTTCCCCCCTTTGTTTTCCCCCACCGGCCAATCCTGGTTTCCATGGCAACGCCTTTTGGTCATGCTGAGGGGGGGGCACAAGCTCAGAATGATAAAAGTATGAATATTGAAAGGGTTTTTTCCAAAAAATTGTTTTAAAACCAAATTCTGCCCCCAGCACATAGCGAGAACGGGGCCGGGGGGTACATGAGCATCTCCCCTCACAGCTGCAGGGCCAAAGCCATAGCATTGGAGCTGTCACAGAAATGGCCGCGCACCGCCGCTCTGCGCATGTCCCGTTGCCACGGAGACGCGTTCCCCTCCCCTTTTCCTGATGGATCGAAGCCGTGACGTTGCCAGTACTTCCCGACAGGCAACGCGCGAACTATATCTGAAAGGGGGGAGGGGAGAACAAGATACAGCAGCGCCGCCATATTGGCACCGCGAAGTATTACGGAAAGCTGGGAGACCGGGGATCAGGCAAGTAGGGGGCGCAGGGCGGCGGGTATATAGGGGGGGACGCGGCCGCCTGCTCGGTAACGCTCACACGTCAGCCGTTGTAGGGGGAGGTGCCACTGATACGCCGGACTCATTCTGACTCCCCCGGCATCAGGCGCAGTGGACTGAGCCGAGTAGTCGGTTACTAATCGGCCTCTCCTCCCGTGTTGTGTCGCCTCAGTCCAGGCTGATGTGCGGGGCCCGGATTGTGTTTGTTTTCTGTTCATTTTTTTTCTGACTTTTTTTTTTCTATATATTTTTTTAAATTTATTTTTGGCGTTCCCCCATGTAACGCTTTTCACATTGGTTTCTGATAGAGCCCTACAGGGGGCGCCCCTCCGACAGAGCCCCATGAACTGCCATGGGGTCCCTGTTTGTAGTGGAAAACCAGTGCGACCTGCAGCGCTATCGTTTCCATAAATAAACAATATAATCTGCAGCGACGGTTCGAGCCCGGCCCTTCTGGAAACACTGGGCCTTATGTATGAAAACTGTCTAGCAGTAAGACTGTCTTTGTTGCCCATAGAAACCAATAAGAGCTCATAGTGACCAATCAGAGCTCAGCTTTCATTTTTCCAGAGCAGTATGGAAAATGAAAGCTGAGCTTTGGTTGCTATGAGCTCTGATTGGCGGCTGTGGGCTGTGATTGGTTGCTATGGGCTCTGATTGGCGGCTGTGATTGGTTGCTATGGGCTCTGATTGGCGGCTGTGATTGGTTGCTATGGGCTCTGATTGGCGGCTGTGATTGGTAGCTATGGGCTCTGATGGGCGGCTGTGATTGGTCGCTCTGAGCTCTGTTTTTGGGGGCTGTGATTGGTCGCTATGAGCTCTGCTGTTGGCGGCTGTGATGGGGAGCTCTTAGCTCTCAGGTTGGCGGCTGTGATTGGTCGCTATGAGCTCTGATTGGCGGCTGTGATTGGTTGCTATGAGCTCTGATCGGCGGCTGTGATTGGTTGCTGTGAGCTCTGATGTTGGCGGCTGTGATTGGTTGCTATGAGCTCTGATGTTGGCGGCTCTGGTTGCTATGAGCTCTGATGTTGGCGGCTCTGATTGGTCGCTATGAGCTCTGATGTTGGCGGCTCTGATTGGTCGCTATGAGCTCTGATGTTGGCGGCTGTGATTGGTCGCTATGAGCTCTGTTCGGCGGCTGTGATTGGTCGCTATGAGCTCTGATCGCCGGCTGTGATTGGTCGCTATGAGCTCTGGTTAGTTGCTGTGGACATCATAGACAGTCTTGCTGCTAGACAGTTTTCATGCATGAGGCCCAATGTCCTTATTTAGTTTTTCATGGATTTTAATTTGCAAAAAAAAATAACTCTTAGTAGGATGGGCACAGATATCAGCTCAGTGTGTGGTTGACAGATATTAGGCCGTCTTCATACAATCAAATTTTATAGATATATGTATTTGATCTTGTTAGGCCTGGTTTGGAGTCTTTGGCCATGTTCACACGGTGTATTTGCAGGGCGTAATTACGCCCCGCAATTACGCCGTGTGACCGGGGGCGGGAGCGGGGGACTGAGCAGGGGAACGGCACTTCGCCGGCCCATAGACAATCATTACTAGCGGCGCGTATTTGCGGCTAGTAATTCACATATCACTTATCTCCCCCCGCGGCGGCTTCGCCGGGCGGGGAGAGGAGACGTAATCCATAGTTCTCTATGAGAACTGTGAATTACCATAATGAATGGGCCGTTTTCGGTCCGTAATTGGCGCACTTCGGCGTGTAATTACGGACCGAAATACGGCCCATTTTAAGCCGTGTGAACATGGCCTTTGTTGCAAGAATATAGCTGAATCCCTCTAATCCCTATAAAAGGGTTTTGCCATGAAGTAAAATTGCTTTGTGAAGCTTGCAAATTAAATAATAAACATTTTCACCATTCATCATTATTAGAAATTCTGCACCATTTTTGTTTTAGCTGCTCCCTTATTGTTCCATAGTGTACAGCTCGTCTCCAGGGGATACGACCAGGGCTGAGAGCTCCTCAGTCCTGGCTGCACATGCTCAGACATCACCTCTCCTCTCAGGCAGCTACTGTCAGTCTCTCCCCTGCCTAGTAATCACACACAAACTCCCTGCTGAGCGAGTGTTGAACCCCAGGTGCTGTCATTCTACTCCCGTCCTCTGGCCTCCTTAGTAATCACACACACTCACTGCTGAGCGAGTGTTCAACCCCAGGTGCTGTCATTCTACTCCTGTCCTCTGTCCTCCTTAGTAATCACACACACTCACTGCTGAGCGAGTGTTCAACCCCAGGTGCTGTCATTCTACTCCTGTCCTCTGTACTCCTTAGTAATCACACACACTCACTGCTGAGCGAGTGTTCAACCCCAGGTGCTGTCATTCTACTCCTGTCCTCTGTACTCCTTAGTAATCACACCCACTCACTGCTGAGCAAGTGTTCAACCCAAGGTGCTCTCAGTCTACTCCCGTCCTCTGTACTCCTTAGTAATCACACACACTCACTGATGAGCGTGTGTGTTCACCCCAAGTGCTGTCATTCTACTCCCCTTCACTCTGTACTCCTTAGTATTCACATCACACTCACTGTGATCGAGTGTTCATCCCCTGTTGCCTGTCATTCATACTCCCGTCCTTGTACTCCGTAGTAATCACACACACTAACTGCTGAGCCGAGTGTTCAACCCAGGTGCTGTCATTCTACTTCCTATCCTCTGTACTCCTTAGTACAACACTCACACACTAATGTGGAGCGAGTGCTCAACCCCAAGTGCTGTCACTCTACTCCCTCCTCTGTACTTCTTAGTATCTCACACACTCCACATGCTGAGCGAGTGTTCATCCCCGAAGGTGTGTAATTTTCCCTCCCCAATCCTCTGTACTCCGTAGTATTCAAAACACAGTCATGGCTGAGCGAGTAGTTCAACCCCAGGTTGCTGTAATTTACTCCTGTCCTCTGTTACTCCTTAGTAATCACACACCTCACTGACTGAGCGATGTGTTCAAACCCCAGGTGCTGTTTCATTCTACTCCGTCCTCTGTAACTCCTAGAATCACCACATCACTTGCATGAGTAAGCTGTTCACCCCCAGGTGTGTATTCTACGCCGTCCTCTGTACTTCTTAGTAATCACACCACTCCTCACTGCTTGAGCGACTCTCTTCAACCCAGTGCTGTCATTCTACTGCTGTCCTCTGTACTCCTTTTTAATCACACACACTCACTGCTGAGCGATTGTTCAACCCCAGGTTCTTTCATTCTACTCCCATCCTCTGTACTCCTTTGTAATCACACACACTCACTGCTGAGCGAGTGTTCAACCCCAAGTGCTGTCACTTCTACTCCATCTCTGTACACCTTAGTAATCACACACATCACTGTCTGAGAGACTTGTGTTCAACCCCAGGTACTGTCATTCTATCACCGTCCTCTGTGCTCCTTAGTAATCACACACACTCACTGCTCGAGCGAGTGTTCAACCCCAGGTGCTTGTCATTATACTCCCAGTCCTCTGTGCTCCTTAGTTAATAACACACACTCACTGCTGAGCGAATGTGTTCCAACCCCAGGTGATTTGTCTTTCTACTCTCCGTCCTCTGTGCTCCTTAGTAATTACACACTCTCATCTGCTGAGCGAGTGTTCAACCACAAGGTACTGTCATTCTACTCCCGTCTCTGTGCTCCTTAGTAATCACACACACTCACTGCTGACGCGAGTGTTCAACCTCAGGTGCTAGTTTCTACTCCCGTCTCATGTTCTCCTTAGTAATACCCACACACTCATGCTCTGACGCGAACGTGTTCAAACCCCAGGTGCTGTCATTCTACTCCTGCTCTTACTCTTAGTAATCACATACTCTCAATCAAAAATGCTGGAGGAAGTGTTCATCCCCAGGTGCTGTCATTCTACTACCCATCCTCTGTACTCCTTAAGTAATCACACACACTCACTGCTGAGCGAGTGTTCAACCCAGGTGCTGTCATTCTAATCCTGTCCTCTGTACTCTTAGTAATCACACACACTCACTGCTGGAGCGAGTGTTCAACCCCAGTGCCTGTCATATCTGACTCCCATCCTCTGTACTCCCTATTAATCACACACACTCACCGGTGGTGACGTGTTCAACCCAAGGTGTTGTTCCATTCTACTCCCAGTCCTCTGTACTCCTTAGTATTCACACACCCACTCACTGCTTGAACGAGGGCCTCTACCCACATGGTTCTGTCACTCTCTCCCCTCCTCTGTACTCCTTCTTACGTAATCACACCACACTCCAATGCTGAGCAAGATGCTCAACCCCAGTGCATGTCATTCTACTACAATCCTCTGTCTCCTTGAGTAATCACACACACTCATAGCTGAGCGAGTGTTCAAACTCCAGGTTCTTGTCATTCTACTCCTGTACTCTGTTCTCTTCAGTAATCACACACACTCACTGCTGAGCGGTGAGTGTTCAACCCTCTGGTGCTTGTCTATTCTATCCCGTCCTCTGTACTCCTTAGTAATCACACCACCACTCATGCTGGCGTGAGTGTTCAACCCCAGGTGCTCGCATTCTTAATTCCCGTAACTCTGTTCTCCTAGTAATCACACAAAACTCTCTGCTGACCGCGAGGTGTTCAACACCAGGTGCTGTCATTCTAATCCAACGTCCTCTGTACTCATTAGGTAATCACACTCATCTCACTGCGAGCGTGTGTTGCTTCCACCATGCTGTAATTCTAATCCTCCCTTCTGTACTCCTTATTACATCACACTCCTCACTGATGAGCGAGGGTACAACCCCAGGTGCTGTCATTCTACTCTCGTTCTCTGTACTCCTTAGTAATCACAACCACACTTAGCCGCTGAGTATTGTGTTAACCCTAGGTGTTGTAATTTACATTCCCGTCCTGCTGTACTACTTAGTAATCACACACACTGTACCGCTGAGATAAGTGTTTCAAAAAAATAAACCCCAGGTGCTGTCATTCTACTCGCCGTCCTTGTACACATTAGTAATGCACACACAATCATTGACTGGCTGAAACGATGTGCTCAACCCAGGTTCTGCACTCTACTCCCTTCCTCCTGTATCCTTAGTAATCACACACACTCACTGCGAGCTAGTGCTCAACAAGGTGCTGTCATTCTACTCCCATCCTCTCGTACGCCCTTGTAATCACACACAATAACTTGAATGAGCGAGTGTTCAACCCCAGATGCTGTCATTCTACTCCTGTCCTCTGTACTCCTAGTAAATACACAACACACTCACTGCAGAGCGAGTGTTCAACCTCAGGTGCTGTATTTACTCCCGTCCTCTGTACTCCTTAGTAATCAACACACTCCACTGGCTGATCGAGTTATGTAAGTGTTTCAACCCAGTGCTCTCATTTACCTACCGTCTCTTTACTCTTAGTAATCAAAACACACTCATTGCTGAGCGAACGTGTTCAACCCCAGGTGACTGTCATTCTACTCCCGTCCTCATGTTACTTCCTTAGTCAATCCACACACACTCCACTGCCTGAGCGAGTGTTCAACCCCAGGTGCTGTCAATTCTTCTCCCATCCTCTGCTACTCCCCTTATTAATCACACCACACTCACTGATGAGCGAGAAGTGTCAACCCCAGGTGCTGTCATTCTACTGCCCGTCATCTGTACTCCTTAGTAAACACACAATCTCACTTGCTGAGGCGTCTGTGGTTCAAAACCCCAGGTGCTATCATTCTACTCCCGTCCCCCCAGGTTGCTGTCATTTCTACTCCTGTACCCCCCCATCTGTAGCATACATTAGTAATCACACAACAAACTCACGGTGACGCGAGTGTTGCTACCTCAGGATGCTTGTCATTCTACTACCTGTCTCTTTACTAATTAGTAATAACACACACTCACTGCTGAGCGAGTGCTCAACCCGAGGTGCTGTCATTCTACTCCTGTCTACTGTGCTCCTTAGTAATCACAACACAACTCAATGCTGAGAGAGTGTCTACCCCCAGGTGCTGTTCATCCTACTCCCGTCCTCTGTCCTCCTGTGTAATCACAAAACACTCCACTGCTGAGCGAATGTTCAACCCAGGTGCGTCATCCATACTCAAGTCCTCTGTCCTCCTTAGTAATCTACAAACATCTCACTGCTGAGCGACGGTGTTCAATCCCAGGTGCTGTACATTGTACTCATGTTCTCTGTATCCTTAGTAATCACACACACTCATGCGAGCGAGTGTTCAAACCAGGTGCTGTCATTCTACTCCTGTCTCTGTTACTCCTTTAGTAATCACACACCCATCACTGCTGAGCGAGTGTTCAACCCCCGAGGTGCTGTCATTTACTCCTGTAATCTGGTCTCCTTAGTAATACACACACTCTCACTGATGGGCGAGTGTTCAACCCCAGCTGCTGTCATTCTACTCTCATTCCTCTGTGCTCCTTAGTAATCACACACACTCACTGCTGAGCGAGTGTTCAACCCCCAGGTGCGACCCCTCATTCTACTCTCATCCTCTGTGCTCCTCAGTAATTAGTCAAACAGCGCAAATAAATAAAAAGAAAAAAGAAACCTGGTGAGCTCTTCAGCTTTTTCCCATAAGCTTTTGCTGTATGCAAATGCCTGTGAGGTGCAAAAGGCGAAATTAAACTCTCACACCCCAATTTGGTGGCTCTCCCCGAGGAGACATATTTGTCCCTTCTCAGCCACATGATAACCAGAAAGACGTCGGTGATATACGGATAAATTGCAACTATAAAGTCTGGTCTGATGACAGTTCCGCCAAATCCTTCTTGTTCACGAGCAGTTAAATCGGTGAGCAGGCATTGAAATGGATTACAAGTCCAATTAACCTGTTTTGGACTTAAGGACAAAGCCCTTTTTTTCAAATCTGACCTGCGTAACTGTTGGGGGGGAATAATTTTTAAGGGGCCCCTTTTAGGTGTTACTCTCCTGCTAAAATTTCTTGCGGGAAATTACCCCTTTCTTGCAAAGCAAAATTAACACCCACAGTACATTTCTTGACAACTTTAATTCCCTCCCCGGGCTTTTCCCCTTACTTCTCTATTACTCAGCCCCTTTTCCCAACGCCTAGCCCTTTTTGCCTTGTTTTTTTAAGGGGGTTTCATCCCTTTAAAGGAAACCCCTTTTTGGGCCTTTCCCCCTTTAAAGGGGGTTTTTGCCCCCAAAAAGTGAATTCCTTTAAACCTCTTATCTGCTTAAAAAAGAAGATAAAAAAACCCTTCCCGTGTCATGAACTGCTGCAGGGGGAGAGAGAGTGGGGGGAAAAGAGCAGAGCGGGGGAAGCAAGGGGGACCGGTCGGGAAAATGTTTACCTAAGAAATTACATTAAAACTAGTGGTTTTCTCTATAAATTTAAAAAGCCCTCATACCTGCACTTTTTCCCCCACCCCTTTTCCCAAGCTCCTTCATGTTCCCTGTCATGGGAAAAGAAGTGAAAACACGCAACCCGCGGCCAGATAAATTTCCTGTCAGCCCCCTGGTCATGTGTAATTTTAAAAACTTTTAAAGCAACAAAGGGCATGAAAACGAAAAGCTGTAGCTCTCTCGGCCCTCCCAATTTTTTTGTATCAAAATTATATCTAAAAAAAAGTGTTTTAAAATCCCCTTTTTTTGGGAGGTTTCCCATGCCCAAACTTTACATGGGGTGGAAAAAACCCCCCTTTAAGACAATCTATTCAAGCCGGGCTCCCTCACTATCCCCAGGATATTTTCCAATTCTTCCCTTTTCTACTGTGCTTTCCGCAGGTGTTTTTCTTATTTGGGCTCTCTCTTTTAAATTTGGCTGTGTTAGTTCAGGAGTTGTTGGAAATTTCCCACCCCTTGCCCTACACCATTTTTTTTTTTTTCCGGTAGGGGCCCAAAGGAGTTTCCCCCTTTTTTTTGCGGGTTTGGGAACCCAACCCTAACAAATTTGATATTTCCCCCCAAAAACCCAAAACTCTGAGGGAAGTCCCCTAAAATTTTTGGCCCTTCCCCCCTTTTTAAGGGGAATTTTTTTACAACGGTTATTTTGGACCCGCTTTTTTCGGGTATTGCGCTTTATAAGCGGAAATGGGGCCCCATAATTACGGAAATTTTCATAGTTTCTCTTGAAAAACCCTTTGGATTACGCCTCTTTTCCCCCGGCACGTAAAATACGATAATATTGTACTTTGGGGGGGGAGATAAGTAAACCATGTCAATTATTTGGGGGGGCCCCGATTATGTCCCCGGCGAGTAATGTATGTTATGGGGTGGGGCTGCCACTCCCCCCGGGGATCGGGAATACGCGCTGTTAAAGTGCGACCCCCAAATCCCCAGGGGCCGAAATTCCCGGCCTTTCTGAAACCGCGCTGCAAATTAAACGCCTTGTGAAACTTACTCTTAAAATGCATCAAAAAACTGCATCCAAACCCCTCCCACCCCCATAAAACTTATCCAAAAAGCCTGCAAATGCGTTTTTGGATACGTTTTGCATGGGTTTTCGGGTGCCTTTTTTCGGATAAATTTTTTGATGCGTTTTCTTTTAAACACAAAACATTCAAAATTTTTAAACCAATGCGTTTTTTAAGGAGGCCCAAAAAGCCCCATCCAAAAACCCTAAACCCAACAGTACGCAAAAAGGGGGTGATTTCTTTTTTTGGGTTTCGTTTTTAGGCCCCAAAAAAGCACTCCCTTGTTTTTCCCTTTTTGGGGTTTCACTTGCGAAAACGCTAGTAGAATTGACCTTGGGCAATTCTTAAACGGGGTCCGGGAAAAAACCTTTGAAAAAGGGCCCAAGTAAAAGCGCTTTGGTGATTTACCCCGTCTGGGAAGGCGATGCTTTTTTTTTAATTTGAAAAACGAAAGTTTAAAACACATGTTAATTTTTTAGATGCGTTTTTTGGGGGCCCGGGTTTTTGGGGCCGAAAAAACGCCGTTGTGAACCCCCCCTAAAATTTGTAAACCCCTTTCAAACCCCCCCCAATCTACCTCACGGAAGGGCACACTTTTTTTTATATAGTCGATTTCCCTGTCCAAATTTATAGTCAATTTTAAAAAAGCCCGCCTTTCCCCATGAAAAAACCATGTTTTTTGGGGACAGGCACCCCTTTCTCAAAGCTACACGTACAGTACTGGTGCTGGCCCTTTTTACATTGGTTTCAATTAAAGCCTTTTTTTTTTTTATTCATGAGATTTATTCGTCTAAAGGCCCGTTTCAACTCTTCAATCTTCTCCACTGTGTTCTTGCACCTACTCCCGGCGGGGGGCACGTGAAAGGGACAGTTCCCACAAACTGATATTTTTATGGTGATTTGGGTTTTCTCTCTTTTATTGCTTCCCGCGTTCTTTAAACAGCTGTTTGGGTTTTAAGTTTTGTTCCCGCAGCCTTACTCTACAAATAAGGGCCGGGTTGTTGGGTCGAAACCCGGGCAGCCCCCTATGTTTTTTGATTATAGAAAAAAAAAGATTTAGTTTTTTTAAATTTCTGGTGCTGGAGAAAAAAATCTATTTTTTGGGAAAAACGTTTTTTAGTCTTTGCCTTTGGGGTCCCAGCGGGCCTTTTTTGCGGGTTGGGGCACCAGGAGGTTTAAAAAAAAGGACGGCTTTTGGTTTCATGAAAAACTATTTGGGGGGTTTAGGGATCAACAAAACCTTAAATTATTTGATAGTTTCTTTCGAGGGACGGGAAGCTCAGTAGTTTTGGGGTCTGCGGAAACAAGTTGGGGCCCCCCGCCCAAAGGGGAGATCAGGTTTTGAGCAAAGGGGCCCGGGGCACTTTTAGGTCACCCCTTTGCCCCAAAACCTCCTTTGATCCTTTTATCCCCGGGAAATATAAAGGGAAAAAAATTTTTGGATTTGGCATTGGGTTTGGGGGAAAAAGGTGGGACAAAAGAAAGAGAAAGGATGGGGGGGGTTGTAGGTTTTTTTTTTTGATGCAAGGGAAAGTGCTACTCGTTTAATGGGGGGGGTTGGCCCCCGCGGCCCGAACTGTGGTTCCCGGGCCCCACCCCGTGCCCTTTCTTTTTTCTGGCTCTTGGGGGGGGACGGGTTGGCCCCCCGGGGTGGGGGGCCCCTTCCAAAAGGGCCTTTTTTCCAAAACCCTTTTGCTAGTTTCTTGGACCACAATCCTTTGGGCCGGCCTGCCCTGCCCTTTGTTTGCCTGTCCCAAAATTAGACAATTTCGTGTTATGTTTCGTTTTTGAACCTCAAGGTTGCAAAATTGCAAGGGGGTTTCGGGGGTTTGCAAACCTTTTTGGGGGACTTCCCCCACGAAAACCCCAAACCAGCCTTGCGGTGGGCCCCTGGGTCAACCTATTAAAGACTTGGGCTCCCTGGGGGTGGCCCTTTTTACCAACCGGTTGGGGTTTTGGTCCGGGAGGATCCAATACTCCGTTTGTTAAAAACTGCTGCTCGCCCCGGGCAGAGAAAGGGGGCTACATAAAAGCTGGGGGAAAAAGCCCCCACTTACAGAGAAAATATCATACCCCTTAAGGGGCCCCCCGGGGAAAAAAGCCCCTTAATGCCCCAGTTAAAATTTTTTTTTTTGTTTTTTTGGCCTCCCGGGGCTTTCCCAGCGGGTAAAAAATTTTTTTTTTTTTTCAGTAAACCCCCCAAGCTGTTTTTTTGGACTTTTTTTTATGTGGGAAATTGTATTTTGGGGGGGCCCAGAAGGTTTGAGGAAAAATTGGATTAAATGCTGCTTTTGAAAATTACAAAAAAAAAATTGCAACGTGAATATAAAAAAAGTTTTTGTTTCTTTTTATTATTTTTTACACCTCTCACTTTTTTTGCAGCGAAAAAAAAACTGGTTAAAAATTATTTTACTACAGGGAATTAGGGTTTTTGTGGACCCCAAAATATGTTAAAATTTTTTTTTTTGTGTATAGTTGCAAATTAAAAATTTTTTTTCGTTTTTAGTATTTTTTTTACATTTTATTATTTATTTTCTTTTTTTTAACCCCTTTACCGCCAAGCCCCTTTTTGGGCCTTTTTGAACGACCCCCCTTTTTTTAAAATTGGCATTTTGTCCCCTTTATGTGAGACAAAAACCTTTTTTTTGTTTTTTCCCAAAATGTATTTTAAATTTTTTTTTTTAAATTTATTTTTTATTATGCTTATTATTTATTTTATTTATTTTTTCTACACTTTTTATGTTTTTTTTTTAAATTCCATTAATGAATAACTATTGAAAAGTTTTTTTTTAAAAAACTTGTAAGGTATTTGAAAACCCCTTTTTATGCCCCTGTATGCAAAAAAAGTTACCCTTGATCAGTGGGAAGATAGGTGCTTTTGGATAAACCCCCTTTGTCCCCCTAACAGGGGGTTTTGTAAAAACAGAAGCCCTGGACCCTTCTCTAGGTCCCCGGGTGACTGTACAGATATTCCCTGGGTCCACTTGGGGAATCCGGGTTTGCCCCCAAATGAAGCGGGGAGGCCCTTTCCCTATGATTATGTTTGGAGTAAGGGGACGGGTGGCAATAAAGACCTTTAAAACGCCGGGGATCGGAGTTTCCCTTTCCGGCCCCTTGCCCGTTCCCAGGGGAACTCCCCTTTAAAAAACCGGAAGGTTGTTAACTTCGCTCTTTTCCCTAGCGCAGGGGTGGCCCCGGAGCCACCAAACCCCTCCTCTGTTTTTGCAGCAAGTTTTTTGGCACCCCCCACCCCCCGGACAGAGACCCAAAATTTCCAAACCACCTTCAAAAGCCCCGGGGGCCCCGTGGCCCGTTAAGGGGTTAAAAAAAGGGTTTTGTTTTTGGTTTCATTTCGAGATGTATTGCAAAAAAAAAGGAAATTTAAAAGGAATTAAATTCTTCCCCTTGTGAAACAAGGACCCACATAGGTGCGAAATCCCGGTAAGCCCCTTACTTGAAAGGTTTTTATTCCTCTTTGTACGAATTTTTTTGAAATAAAAAAATTTTTTTAGGGAACAAGTTGTATAAAAAGTATTTTTTTTGCATTTTAAGAGTGTAAAACATTATATGTTTTCCCCCGGGCCTAAAACCGTTACAAAACAGAAACCCTGTAAAATTTAAAAATTTTTATCTTTTGCAACTCTATGGGCTGTGTAAAGGGAGGGGAAATTTTTTTGGAGCCCTGTATCAGTTAAGGGGAGTTTCCCCCTATAAAGAGTAATTCAATCCCACTGTAATTTTGGTTTATTAAAACTTTCGAGATAAACTTTTTTTACGCTCTTTGGGTTTTCGCTTATGGCCCTTGAACATTTTTGGGGCCGCATGTAAGAAAATTGTCTAGAAGTAAAAATTTTGTCTTTGACCCCATAGCAACCATTTAAAGGAGCCCATAGCAACCAAATCGGGGCTCTGTTTGGTTCCCTATGGGCTCCTAAATTGGTTTTTATGAGCTTGTTTGGTTTTTATAAAGCCCCTGATTGGTCGCATGAAGCTCTGATTTGGGTTGCTATAAAGCTCTGATTGGTTGTTTATGGGCTCTGATTGGTTTTTAGGAGTTTCTGATTGGTTGTTATGAGCTTTTGATTGGGTTTTTAAATGGGCTGTGATTGGGGTTCTATGGGCTTGATTGTTTTGCTTTTTGGGGCTCTCATTTGGTCGTTTATGGGATGTGATCAGTTGCTATAAAGCTTTTGAATTGGTTTTTGTTATGGACTTGATCGTTGTTTATGGGCTTTGATTAGTTTCTATGAGTTTGATTGGTTGCTGTGAGCTCTTTTTTGGTTGTTTTAGGGGCTTAAAATTTTTTTTGCTAAAGAGTTTCTGTTTGGTTGCTGTGGGCTCTTTTTGGGGTTTGGGCTATGTGTCTAAATTGGGGTTGCTTGGGGCTTTGTTTGGTTTGCTGTGTGCTCTGTTTGGTTTGCTATGGGTTTCCTGTTTGGGTTTTGCTATGAGCCCCCTGATTGGTTCCCGTTTGGACTCTGTTTGGTTCCCTTGGGCCCCTTTAAACCCCGGTTGTTTAGGGGCCCTCTGATTGGTTGTTTGGGTTTTCAAAGCCATTCTTACTGCGTCGCTTTTTTTAATTAAAACCCCCCCATTTGGTTATACTAAATTTAACAATATGGAACCGCCCCTCCCATTTAAAACCCTATTTCCCCAAGGGGTTCCCTTTTCTTTCCCCTGCACGGGTGGGTTCCCCGGAAGGCTCCAGTCACTTTATGGGAAATTTGTTTTTAAAATAGTTTCTTTTTAAATTTTTGCAAAAAAGGGGCATTTAGTTTTTATGTCTTTTTTATAGGTTCCCTTTAGGGGGGGGTTCCTTTTAAAATCATCCAAATTGGGAAAACCCCGTGGGGGTTTTTGGGTGGGGGAAAGGAGAGCGCCCGGGAAAAAATGACGGGTTAACTTCCCCAAAAAACAAATTTCCCAAGGGATAGGGGTTTGTAATTTAAAATTCACAGGGTCGGGAAAACTAATTGTCAGCCTACGGGAGGGAAGGGCCCCGGTGTTCAGCGATTGTTAGGGCCCTCAAATAAAGATAAACCGCGGTTGTTTATTACCCACCCGGCCTTCTCAATCAATTGTTTATAGCATTCAAGGAGCCCCTGGTTTATACAGCCCGGCCCAAGGGCCTTTTTTTGGCCCACCCCGTTTCCCGGGGGAAAGGGTTTATTTTAACGGGGACCCGCCGGGGGTTTTTAAGAAAATCCCTTTGACCCTTTAAATCGACCCAGATAAGTCCCCGCCCAAGTCCCGGGGAGGAAATTTTAAAACTTTGGCTTTCCCTGTAACGGGGGGTTTTTAAACCCCCAACCCCCAAATTTACAAGGGAAATAAAGAGGTCTATTTCAAACCTTTGGGGGGGGGGCCGGGGCGGGGGCCCCAACAATATGTACAAATTAAGTAAAAAAAAAAAATAGAACGCACCCCAATTTAAAAAATATCAATAAAAAAACCCCTTACTAAAAGCCTAAACAGCCCCGAGGCCCCCTAAACCTTTATTTTAAATTTGCATTTGAGGGGAAAAAGTGAGGGCAATTGGAAAAACCTTTCTTTTTTGTGCTACTGGAGCTGGAGAGAGGGAGGCAGCCTGCTACAGGAGCAGCAGGGGGGGAAAGGAAACCCTTCCCTAAGGAAAGCGAAAGGGAGGGAGGCACCCCATACTACAGGGGAAAAAAGGCGAAGAGAGGGAGTCACCCCTGCAAAGGGAAAGCAGAAGGGGGGAAAGGGCACCCTGTTTCGGGCCCCAGGCGGGGGGGGGGCACCCTGCTGCAGGCCCCCCCAGCACGGAGGGAGGGCAGCCTGCTCCCCAGGTGCAGAAAGGGGAGGGGGGGCCCACCCTTACTACGGGACCCAAAGGGAAAAGAGAGGGAAGTCAGCTGCTAAAAAAAAACCCCCCAGCAGGGGGGGGGAAGGCAGCCTCCCTACAGGAGCTGCAGAAAAGGGGGGGGGCGGGCCCTTGTTTACAGGAGCAGCGGGAGAGGAACCCCACCCCTGCCTACAGGAGCACCCAGGGGTGGGAGGCTAGCCTGCTCCCCGGAGCAGCGGGAGGGGGGCCCGGCCCCTTACAGGAGCAGAGGGAGGGGGGGCACCCTTTTTTTTTATACAGGAGCAGCAGGGGGGTGGAAACCCTGCTCCCGGAAAGCAGCAGGGAGGGAGGAACCCTGACAGGGAAGCAGCAGAGAAAAAGGCCCAGCCTGAACAGGAGCGCGGGAGAGGGGAGGGGCCCCCCAACCCCCCCCTCTACTTGGAGCAGCAGGGGGGGGGCACTCCCTCCAGGAGAAGCGGGGAGGGAGGCGGGCCTACTACAGGACCCAGCGAGAGGGATTTCAGCCTACTACAGGAGCAGCAAGGGGGAAAAGGTCGGGCCTGCTACGGGAGCAGGGGGGAGGGACCCCAGCCTGCTAAAAGGGGCAATTTGGGGAAGGGAGGCACCCTGCTAAAAGAACCCAGGGGGAGCGGGGGGAAAGGCCTGCTACGGAGCCACCCGTGGGGAGGCCACCCTGCTCCCAGGAGCAGCAGGGGAGGGGGCGGGCCCTCCCAAAGGGAGCACCCGAGGGGGAGGCAGCCTGCTGCAGGGCAGCGAGAGGGAGGCGCCTGTGAAAGGAAGCACCCCGAGAAGGCCGGGGGCCTGCTCCCGGGGAGCACCCGGAGGGGGGGGGCAGCCGCTACAGGGCACCCAGGGGGGGAGGCAGCTGTCCCAGGGAAAGTAGGGAGGGCCCCGGCCCGGGCCTAAATTAAGGAGCCCCAGCCCGGGAGGGAGGCAGCCTGCTACGGAGCAGGGGGGGAGGGCCCCCTCCCCTAAAAAGGAAACCCCCCACCCGGGAGGGAGGAAAGCCTCCCTACAGGAGCAGCAGAGAGGGACCAAACCCCCCCCAATCCCCAAAAGGGCACCCAGGGAGGGAGGGCCACCCCCTGCTCCCAGGACCCGTAGGGGGGGGGAAAGCCTGCTACAGGAGCGCGGGGGGGGGAGGCCCCACCCTGTGCAGGGCAGCAGGGGGGGAGCACAGCCGCTACGGACAGAAAGGAGGGGAGGCAGCTGTTTCAGGAGAAGAAAGGGAGGGAGGCAGCCTGCTACGGGGAGCATAGGGAGGGAGGCACCCTGTCCCGGGGAGCAGCAGAGAGGGAAAGGCCCGCACTGCAAACAGGAGCAGCAGAGAGGGAGGCAGCCTGCTACAGGAGCAGCAGGGAGGGAGGCGCCCCTTCCAGGAGCACCCGGGGTGGGAGGGAAAGGCTGTAAAGGAGCAGCAGGGGGGGGGCAGCCGTAAAAGGGAAAGGCAGGGAGGGAGGAGCCCCCTGCGGGGACCCATCAGGGAGGAGGGCCAGCCTGTACAGGAGCGAAGGGAGGGAGGCAGCCTGCTACAGGAGCAGCAGGGGGAGGGGGCAGCCGGGCTACGGAAACCCCCCCCCCCGGGGAGGGAGGAAGCCTGTGCAGGGCAGCAGGGAGGGAGGCGGGCCTGCACGGGGAGCCCAGGGGGAGGGAGGCCCTGCAAACAGGAGCGGGGAAGGGGGGAGGAGCCTGCTGCAGGAGAAAGCGGGGGGGGCAGCCTTATAAGGAGGCAGGGAGGGCCGGCAGCCCTGCTAGGGGAGCCGCGGGGGAGGGGGGGCCCCTTTGCTGGGGAAAGGCGGGAAGAGAGGAGAAAAGAGGAAAGCCTGCTACAGGGGCCCCAGGGAGGGGGGGCCGGCCGGGTTTACAGGAGCAGCGGGGAGGGAGGCCGCCTGCTACAGGAGCAGCGAGAGGGGGGGCAGCCTGCTCCCAGGGGGGCAGCAAAGAGGGGAGGAAAAGCCTGCTAAAGGACCCAAGAAGAGGGGAAAGGAAAAGCCTCCCTACGGGGAAGGCAAGAGGGGAGGCGGGGCCTGCTACAGGGCACCCGGGGGAGGGAGGCAGCCTGTTTGCAGGAGCCCAGGAAAGGGGAGGGAGGCCCAGCCTGCAAAAGGGAGCGGGGAGAGGGGGAAAGGCAGCATGCTACAGGAGAAACCCAAGGGAGGGGGGAGCCTGCTACAGGGAGAAAGGCAGAGAGGGAGGAAAGCCTGTTTAAAAGGGCGCAGGGGGGGAAAAGCACCCTGCTGCAGGGCCGCAGGGGGGGAAAGGCAGCCTAACAGGACCCGCAGGGAGGGGGGGACGCCTGCTACAGGAGCAGCAGGGAGGGAGGCAGCCTGCTGCAGGAGCAGCAGGGAGGGAGGCAGCCTGCTACAGGAGCAGCAGGGAGGGAGGCAGCCTGCTACAGGAGCGGGCCGGGGAGGGGGCACCCTGCTACAGGGGCAGCAGAGAGAGAAAAGAGTAAAGGCCTGCTACGGGGAGCTGATTTAAATAGAGGGGACCCCACAGAGATATTTGTTTTTTATAGGAAGTACAGTAATTCTGTATCTCCACAAACAGCTCTGTGTCCAGCCCAGGAGATCAGGTGACAAAAGGGGGGGCGGTAATTTTTTTAGGGCGCTTTAAATTTCCCCTCTTTTGGTACTCCCTCCCAAGACTTTACACCTGAGGGAGCGAACAGGGGGAATGGGCTAAGACTGACGTTGTAGGGGGAGGAAGTTTTTTTTTTTGTCCTAATCTGTTGTACACTATATATTTGCTTCATTCACTCCAATAAATAATAGTAAAATGCAACAAGTGTATCTGTTTTTTTTTGCACAAAGAACTGATTATAGTAGAAAAAATTGTATTTTTATGCTTTTTGCTTACAGGTGCCCTTTTTTGGAAGGAACTGAGAAGGGGGGACAGACAGGGTGAGAGAACGGTGAAGAGGGGAGTTCTTGGGAAGGTCATTGTTTCTTTCAGACTCCTATTAACTTTGGTTATTAATGGACAGCTCATCCTTTATCCCTTCTGGTCCTGCCCCATCATGTCTGGTTTTTCAGTCTTTTAGTATCCGCTGTCCCTTTTACAGGTAAAAATCAGGACTGGGAAAGGTTTTTCTGGGCCTTTAAGCAAATAAAGGCCCTATAGTGCCCCCCAAAAGGAAAATTAGCCCAATCCACCCCTTTTTTGAACCCCCTTCCTGCTTGGAAAGAAGTGGGGGTTTATACCTGTCATACTTTTAACCATTCCCCAAATCCCAACCCCCGCTTTAATTTTTTTCTATATTTCGACATTTCAATTTTTGAGAAAGAGTGGGGCTCTTGTAGTTTATAGACTACAGAAAAGCACGCAATATCAATCAGTGCCTCTAAGGCAAAATAAGAAATTTGGGGTGTTTTAAAAGGCCTGGGAAATGCCGGGGCAAGGAGGTAATTTACCGCTGTATAAAAACATTTTGGGGCAACCTCACTTGGAATACGCTGTTCATTTTGAGCTGCAGTTTATAGAAAAGATGTAATGGGGGCTAGAGAGAGTGCAAAGACGAGCAAACCCAAAAAAATTTAAGGGGGAAAGGAGGCCCTCTTAGAGAGAGTGTAAAAAATGAGCAACCAAACTTTTAAGGGGGGAAAAAGGAGCAAACTTAGTTATGAGGAGAGTTTTTGAAGAAATTTTAAAATTTTCTTAGTTTGAGAAAAGCGGCTTCGGGGGGCATTTATTAATTTAATTAAAAATAGAATTGGTCCCTAAAAAAGTATAGGGGAAAAACTTTCCCTGTAAAAAACCCCCCCAAAAGACAAAAGGCTTCCCTTCTGCTGGGGAGGAAAAGGATTCAATCTCCAGGAGGAGAAGGGGGTTTTTAAATGTAAGAACTGTGAATCTGTGGAATAAAACCACCTGGGAGCTGGTTCCCCAAACCCGGAACAGGTGAAGGTTTCAAAAAGGCTTGATACCTACCCCGGAAAAAAAAAATTTAATACGTACGTAGTAAAGTAATTTTTTCTTTGGGTCCTGTCTGGTGGAGGTTGGGGGAGAGGGTGGGGGCTGCCATGGACGATTGGGTTTTTGCCTTGGGGTTTCAGGGGATTTTAAAAAAAATACCCAAAAAAGGGACCCTTATTAACCAAAAAAAAACTCCAATTTTTGGGGCCCTTTTTAAAAAGCTAAGGCTGAACAAACCTAAAAACCCGTGCTAGCAACTTTGCCCTTTAAAGTGACTGGGAAAAAAATCACAAAAGTGCAGCTAATTGGGTAGAGCAAAAAGAAAAACTGCAAACCCAAATTTAACACCCAAATTTACACCAGAAAGCCCGGGAAAACGGCAGGATAATGCATGGGGGGAAATTTCACAGAGCAAAGTTTAAACCAAAGAAACAAAACTATACAACCTAGGGCCCTGAGGGAGGTGCTTTTCCGGGGATTCAATTGCATATTAAAAAGGCATACCCAAAAATGTGCCAATTTTATAGATAAGTGCGGTCCCCCTTTTGGTTACCCAACCCCATTAAATGAAACCTATACTATTAGACCAAAGGGGGGGCCCCCCAGCATTTTTAAAGTGTCCCCAAAACAACATGGCAAAACTCTGCTCCCCCGCACTGTTGGGCAAATAAAAAAGGGCATACTGGAAAAAAATTAAATATGGGTATTGTTTGGGAATGGGGCCCCATGAAGAAAACTCACAAGCCTCTTCACGGCCCTCATTTTTTTTGAGTCCCTACCCCAGTAAGTAATTAATGTCCCAATTTTTTCGTATGTTTTTTCGGGAAAGTTGTTAGTGTAGGGGGGCTCACATGTAGGAAAAAAAGATCAGGATTTTGGGGGATAACCCTTTTAGCACTACTTTCAATCCAAGTTTCATTTAAAATAAAAAACGATTGTCAAGGAAAAAAATCTACCAATTTTCAATTTTACACCCTCAGTTAAGAGATTTCATTGGGGCAGGGGGGATAAGATTTTTCCCCAAAAAAGCAAAAAAAACGTGGGGTCCCATCA
>JAODAL010062333.1:0-19814 GCA_025379985.1 Phyllomedusa bahiana | reverse complement strand
AAACCATACAGATATCCATAAATCTATTTTGAGACGATGACTGTGCAGTATTTGAGGCAGTCAAGATAACAGCGATTCCCAACACATCTGTCGACATAGCAACTGAGTTTCGACACATGTCCAAGAAGCATTGGCTGATACAACCAGAAACTTCATCTGCCCGGCAACTACTTTGAACCAATAAAGAACTTTATGCTCAACCCCTTCCTATGGACTGTCCCACTGCGGATGCGCCCACGCCCCTTTTTCTACTCGCATAAATATGTGTGCTGAATAAAGTTGGAGTAGTGCATGGATAAGATTGAACCAGAACAACGTGTCTGACTCTTTCTTTCACTGGCCGGCCCGTGCACTCAGACATTGATTTGGAGTACCGGAGTGGGAACAGGAGACCCCTTGTCACTTTACGACCCCGACAGTACAATATAAATAAAATATCTTTATATTCATTTCTTTTTCCTTTAGTAAGCCTATTCATGACCAAGGCCAGACATATCTAGAAAGGTACCCTGTACAGTAGTGCAGTACTTTTTGTTGTTCTCCTCCCTATAGTGTAACCATTGTACACAGATGGTGCCCAGAATAAGGGTATGTTCATACAGCGTAATTTTATTGCCCGTATTAGAGCGCAAATATGTGGCGAAATGTGCGCCGAAAGTACGATAATCCATAGTTTTCATAGAGAACAATGGATTATGCCTCCTCTCCCCGCTCATACAATCCGATCATATTGTACGTGCGGGGAGATAAGTGACAGGTCAATTATTTGCGTCGAATACGCTCCGCGAGTAATGACTGTCAATGGGGCCGGCGGGGAGCCGCCCCCCCCCCCCCCAAGTCGTGAGGGTACGTGTGTATTAGTGCTAGCTCCCGAAAGACACCATGCACTACGGCGCATACTGTACGCGCCGCAGTACATCCTGTGAACATAACCTAACAGTGCCCCATGTAGGACATAAAATACTTTCACACACTTGCCAAACTAACAATGCTATTAATTGTCACCACCACCATACACTGCAAAAATGTGCACAGTGCTGAATAGCAGAAGCAACAATGGTGAAATACTGTCATACAGTATTTAAAGAATAACAACACTGGTGGTCTCTTGAAAAGAAAATTACACCCATGTAGATCACTTATGTGTTCTAAGGTGGCTGAGGTGTCCAACCCATGAGCCACAAATCTTTGGACAGTGAGGGGAAGAGGTTTGTCACCACACGGGTAAGCTTCATGGACACAGGTGGTGGATCCTCTGGGGCACTGCGAGAGATGACTTTGAACCACGCCAGGGAGGAAGTCTAAGGAGACCCTCGGTATTCATGGAGCCCGTCGCAATGTGGGATGGACTTCACTGCAGGAGACTCCCAGGTCTTACCCCTGATGTGACCACTCGCGGTGACAGTCAAGGAGCAGCTTGGTACAGAAGGAGCAGGCAGAAATTTCATTGGGTCACTGGCAGAAAGGTCAGGGCTGGCATTAGGCAAAACGTAATCAGGTTACTCGCAGAAAGGTTAGGGCATGCATCAGCAGAGAATAGTCAAAGTCCAAATGCACAGGGTCAGATACCAGAATAATATACTTAGATAAAGCACAAAACAAGCAGAAGCACACTAACAAACTGGCAGGAAGTACCAGGGAAAGTGACGAAATAAAGGGTCCAGCAACCAGTGATTGGTAATTAGCGGTGTGCTGGCCCTTTACATTTTAAAGAGCCAGTGAGCGCTCTATAGGGAATAGTTATGCGTGTGTCAGCCACGAGCAGAGATCCAGAGCAGAAAAGGAGCAAGGAGAGGTGAGTGACGGCCGGACCGGGGAATGCAAATAAAGAACGTCCGCAGTCCGGAGTAGGGACCATTGATGCGCAACCCGAGAAGGTTACATTTGTGAGTTGCTTTCAGAAATCTGGATTCTTCTTCCTCTCCTTTTATATATTGTCTTTTGTCTGTCTTATTGGAGAGGCGTTTGATCTCAAAAATCAAACCCCCTAATGGGTCATGTGGTGGGACAATTTGTGGTCAGGGCTTCTGAGTTAGCATTGTCAGTTTGGACTTTTTTAATATAGATCTTGGTGGTGTCTATAAATCCTTTCCTCTGGCCTTCACAAGTTCTCTGGCCTTCGCTCATTTGGAAGTAGAGAACTTGTCTGTGGAGGAAGATGTTTAGGTATAATGATGAAGTGGTCCATCCAGTGCAGTTGATTGCACAAGATCCTGACCTGGTCATTTTTGACTCAATACTGCAATTAGTGCAGTGATCCTCCTAGTTGATATACAAAATCTTCTGCAAACAGCATTGATGGAATGTTTCAGGAGTCTTCAGGTGTCAGTAATAGGTAACCTAGCTTCGCTGGTGTACAGAAGATTAGTGACACAAATGGCTCTATAGACCATTATTTAGCTTTCCTTCTTAAATTCACCAGACCTTAAAGTTTCCTGGAAGACATGCTGGCACAATTGGAACTTCCTCCTTAATTGTTTTCTTTAGGGACGGGTAGCTGCCAATGTAGGTGAAGTGCCCAACAACTTTCTGAGTTTCTCCTGTGATTGTAATTGCTGGGTGCTCAGTTATCCTGTCGGGGATGTCTTAGAAAAGGATCTTGGTGTTTTGTATGTTCTAGGCTCTACAAAAACTAGCTTACAGTAACTAAATAAAGCCTTAAACATAAAGTTAACGGAGTCTATAACTAGTAAATATTACAACATGTAGGGAACAGTAAATGAAGACGTTTTCCAAATATATTAATTTGTTAATTTTTCTTTGTTGAGGAGATAAAAGGGAAATAAAAGTGACCTGCTCTGCCCTGCTCTCCCCTGCTGTTTGTCTTATCTGATAGTAGGGATGATGTCATCACACAGGTCAGCACACAGAATGGCCAGCAGCATGAGAGCTTTAGTGTTATCTGATCTAACAAACAAAGGAGACTTATTACTTTTGATTACTTTAGCTCTGAAGCTTCTCTGAATTTTGGATAAACATCTCCTTCTCTCATGTCAGAGTAATTAGTAGACCTTAGAAATATGCAGTTGATATGCTGAACACTGCCATAGAACCACCCACAGCCTAAAAAGGAAGAGAGACAGGAAGCATGAATGAAAGCTGCTTTTAGCTCTGTGAAACAACGCGGTGAGACAACCACTGTAAGAGTTGCAGTAGTAATACACCTTGACTGCCATGGAATCTTCAGCTCCCCTTTCAGGAGGGGTAGCAAATATACCATGTGCAACCAAACAGGTTGCATACTCCAAAGGCTGATCCTGTGCTTGATCAACATTAGGAACATTTTGTACCGTGGATGCATTGTGAAAACTTTGTACAAATATAATGCAGTATGTTATGTTGTAGTACATAAGGCAGTGCACTGTTAGGTCATCATCCTTTGTGAATACAAGACACTTAGCTCTGCCCGTAGGCAGGTAAATCCAGCAGCGACTACTAATAAAAGGTTTATTTGACGGGGGGGATGTACATGTTTTCAAAATAATAAGAATAATAAAAACTAGAGGCTGATATATAGTCACATCTGGCAGATGACAAGATTTCCATGGTAACAGTCTTTGGCATTTGCTTTTATGAGCTGACCATTGCCAATCCCTATTGATTTTATCCCTTAAGCCTCCTGACCTTTAGTGCAATCATGTGTATATAGAGGTTAATCTGTCTGATACTGTATGCTTGCTCACTGCACAGATTTCTTTATTGGCAATTGAAAGCCTGTTTTAAAGATACCAAGATGACTGATCCTATCGTAGTCACACATCACAGTCTTCAGTTTGAGGAAACAGGACTTTAACAATGAAATAGCCTCCCAGTAAACTCTCCGGAGAGGTGATTGGCAGCCAATCTATATGCCGGCTTATGTTTTTTCCATAATAATAGTCATTTTAATTACATCTGTGTAACCAAATTGCCAACCTGACATGAAGAAATATAGTCATTATATGGAGCCAATTTTCTTATACATTGATTAAAGTATCCTCTGTAGCGCCAAGAGTTCCTGAAATGTGAAGACGAAGTATTCATCAAATAGTCAATCTCTAATGACAATTGGAAGACATTGTGGACAGACTGTTTTGTAGTTCTCATGGTTCAAAACTATAGTAAATGCAGTCAAGTCAGTCTTACACTGTCAACAATAAACAATAAACTTCTAGATCCAGAACTATGTCAACTCCTAACTAAATCCAGAAGTCTAACTGTAAAGCGTCCACACAGGAATCTAATTTTGTATTTTTATTAATAGATTCAAACTCTGCACTGATTCATGTCTTAATTTATCTTTTTAGTGACAAGAGCTGTTGTTTTTCTGGGACAGAACACAGAACTTCACTGCATGGATATACAGTAGATTTAAATGCCAACTTTCTGGACAAAACTTAAAAGCTTGCCACATGCTGTTATACAGTAAACCCCATAACCAAACAGTTTATACAGAAGACGCCAAGGTCTCTTTTAGTGCTGGTTGGAGAAATCTAGAATATGTTTTAAATTTATATCCATGCAGCTGATTTGGAGCCCTGTACCTGTAAAATGAAACACCAACCACTGTACAGATATCTTAAAAGTGAATAATAGAGAATGTTGGACCTAAAATGATAAGGTACTCGTTTACCTTAAAAAAAAACTCACTGAAAATAAAAATGCATACAAAAAATCCCAACAACCTTCCCTAAACGCATTCTCTTTTCTATGTATCCCAATAAAGAAGGAATGCCCCAATTCTTTTTCCTCATCATCCTGTGTCTGGCTGTAAAACAACTAGCTGCAGCAGGAGCCTCTCCCCTGGGACTAGCCTTAGGGATGAGCGACCTGTGCAATACAACAGGAAGCATCATGCTTGTACAGTATTAGAGTTCGTGTCATCTGGTATCCTTGCCTTATTCCCTTAATGTATAGTTCTGGATTGGTGATCTGTCAGGTCTAACAGATTCCAGGTGGGCTGTGTACAGTGGTCCGCAGATCAACTAACCTCAACCTCTTACCCAATCCCCAATCACACTAGATACAGTGGGTACAGAAAGTATTCAGACACCTTTAAATGTTTCACTCTTTGTTTCATTGCAGCCATTTGGTAAGATCCAAAAAGTTCATTTTTTTGCTCATTAATGCACCCCCCCCCCCTCCCATCTTGAAAGAAAAAAAACAGAAATGTAGATATTTTTGCAAATGTATTAAACATGAAAAACTGAAATATCACATGGTCATAAATATTCAGACCCTTTGCTGTGACACTCATATTTAACTCACATGCTGTCCATTTCCTTCTGAACCTCGTTGAGATAGTTCTACTGCTTCACTGGAGTCCAGCTGTGTTTAATTAAAATGATTGGACATGATTAAGAAAGGCACATACCTGTCTATATAAGACCTCACAGTGCATGTCAGAGCACATGAAGTCTAAGGAACTGCCCAAGGAGCACAGAGACATAATTGTGGAAAGACACAGTTCTGGCCAAGGTTACAAAAGAATTTCTGCAGCACTCAAGGTTCCTAAGAGCACAGTGGCCTCCATAATCATTAAGTGGATTGTGGAAGAAGAGCCTTTGTGAAAGAGGTAAAGAAGAACCCCAAGATCACTGTGGCTGAGCTTCAGAGATGCAGTAGGGAGATGGGAGAAAGTTCCACAAAGTCAACTATCATTGCAGCCTCCACCAGTCGGGGCTTTATGGCAGAGTGTGCCGACAGAAGCCTCTCCTCAGTGCAAGATATATGAAAGCCCGCATACAGTTTGCAAAAAAACACATGAAGGACTTCCACACTATAAGAAATAAGATCCTCTGGTCTGATAAGATGAAGATTGAACTTTTTGGTGTTAATTGTAAGCGGTATATGTGGAGAAAACCAGGTACTGCTCATCACCTGCCCAATACAATCCCAACAGTGAAACATGATGGTGGCAGCATCATGCTATGGGGGAGTTTTTCAACTGCAGGGACAGGACGACTGGTTGCAATTGAAGTAAAGATGAATGCGGCCAAGTACAGAGATATCCTGGGTGAAAACCTCTTCCAGAGTGCTCTGGACCTCAGACTGGGCCGAAGGTTCTTCTTCCAACAAGACAACGACCCTAAGCACACAGCTAAAATAATAAAGAAGTGGCTTCAGAACAACTCTGTTCCCATTATTGACTGGCCCAGGCAGAGCCCTGACCTAAATCCAATTGAGTATCTCTGGAGAGACTTGAAAATGGCTGTCCACCAACGTTCACCATCCAACCTGAGGGAACTGGAGAGGATCTACAAGGAAGAATGGCAGAGGACCCCCAAATTCAGGTGTGAAAAACTTCATTCATTGCATAATTCCCAAAAAGACTCATGGTGGCTGTACTAGCTCAAAAGGATGCTTCTAATCAATTCTGAGCAAAGGGTCTGAATACTTAAGACCATGTGATATTTCAATTTTTCTTGTTTAATAAATTATTTACTATTTCTATTTTTTCTTTCAAGATGGGCTGCAGAGTGTACATTAATGAGCAAAAAAAAAGAACTTTTTGGATCTTACCAAATGGATGCAATGAAACAAAGAGTGAAAAATTTAACGGTGTCTGAATACTTTCTGCACTCACTGTAGGGGGCAGGTGCTGCCGCGCACCTGTTCTCATTCCTGTTGGCACCCCACGAGGCCAGATTGTGTGGTGCAGATCAGTGAGCATTATGACTGGGAGCCTTGTGAACGCTCCCATTGCCACCATGGCTCCTGTTTCACCACTTCCTGCCCCAGGCAGGAAATGGTTAACCGGTCATCTTTAGGCCTCGTTCACACGGCTTATTCTGCCGCGTATTGGCGCCGTACTGCGCGCCAGATTTGCGCTTCAGTACGGCGCCAATCCGCGGCAGCAATTACGGATTCCACTGTTCTCTATGAGAGCAGTGGAATCCGTCGCTCCTCCCCGCTCGGCGAATCCGCCGCGGGGGGAGAAAGTGACATGCACATTATTTACGGCGCGTACGCACCGTAAACAATGCATTGTCTATGGGGCGGGGCGGGGCGCCCCCGCCGCGCTCGGGCCCCGCCCCCATCCCGCCCCTTATTCACGGCGGATTTGTGCGCTCAATACGGCGCACAAATCCGTAGGGAATAAGCCGTGTGAACACGGCCTTATTCAACTTTCTGCATTGTTTATACAATGTAAATGGGTATACAGCAAACAAAGCAGACAAATGATTGCGCTCCCTACTGGTCAAGTACCCTAAGGGGACTCAATGTACAAGTAACAAAAATAAATACATAGGGCGACATGTCCCATTAGGGCTGCACCATTTTTTGGTCTATTTTGCACCAAAAACTGTTGACGTCCTATTCTCTATATAAATGAATTGTCGTACACCAAAACTAGGTGCATTTTATGCCAGGCATGACACTTTTGAATGTGCCTAAAGTAGGCGCATCAAATATGCTAGCAATGATATGCTATGTACCTTTGTTTTGGTCTACGCGTAAATTAAATATGCTATACAAGGAATACCACACGCCAGATTTTTGACAGGATTATTTATTCAGGTGCATTATACACTCATTTAATGTGCCTTAAAACGGACGTGGAAGCGCCTCATTTCTGACACATCGCCCATAATGTTTAAAAGTGTAAAAAACATATATATTAAAAGTCAAAATCACCCCCCCTTTTGACATTTTACAAATACAAAAAAATTACACATAATTGGTATTGCCACATCCATAAGAGTCTGATCGACTAAAATATAAATTCCAAATGCCAAAATTGCTTTTATTTTTGGTCATTTCTTGTCCCCTAAAAATTGGAATAAAAGTTAACAAAAAAGTTAAATAAAAAGTATATTTAAGCCCACAAAAAAGGCACAAAATAGGCTGCAGCGGGAAGAGGTTACATTCTGACTCTTCCCAACACTCCTTACATACTGCCAAAGTGTTCTGCATTCTTAACGCTCACCACCACTTGCAGACTACTGCAATGCTTCTTCCTGAAAGTCATGATAGCATATGGTGGTATAATTTTGGCACAGTAGTTGCTTCTTAACCATTCATGCATCAAGCAGCAAATTGTCAACATATTTCTCTGGTGTTGAGAAGGGTGTTTGGACATATTGAGCATATTTAACATGTTTAAAAAAGCCTAACTTACAACATAAAAAAATTATATTTAAAGGGGTCCTACCATGAGATGAAAACCCCTGCACTGGCCACCCGCAGCTGACTATGAGCCAGCCATGCATGTGAATGAGGAGGTCGGTGCTTATTTACTTCTATGGACTTCCAAATATAGCCAAGTGTGTGTGCACTCAGCTATGTTCGGAAGCTCCCATAGAAGTGCAGGGGTTTTTACTTCATGGTAAAACCCCTTTAACTTTCATACCTATATATTTTCTAAAAATAGACACCAGGCAGGTTCATGATGTCGCGATACCCTCCGCTCCTCGGCCCGCGGGCCGCGGGCGCACCTGTGGCCGCCCCCCCGGGCACCCACCGGGGTCGGGTGCCGCCGCTGGCCGCGGGATCGAGCCGGGGGTCCGCGCCTGCCGGGACTCCCTGACCTCGCTCCTGTGCCGTCCCGCGCCCTCCTGCCGGCCGAGGCGCGCGTGCCCAGTGTCCTAAGGCGCGCGCGCGGCATCGTTCTCGAGGATTTAAAGGGCCAGCGCCCCGATAATTGGCTAATTGCCAGGTTGCTTCCCCTACTTAAGGTCACGTCCCACAATCACCCTTGCTGATCTATGTTGCCTCGTGCTCTCTAGCAAAGCGTTTCCTAAAGTGTATTCTCGCCCTACCGTGTACCAGACCTCTTGCTACGTTTCTCGACTCCGAACCTCTGCTGCCTGTCCACGACCATGAACCATTGCCGCCTGCCCACGACTACGATTCTCGGACTACGACTCTGTACCATGCTGCACCTCGGCCGCCATCGCAAGCAAGTCACGTCAGGGGGGACGACCTGGTAGCCTCACGCCGCAGCAAGTCCATCCCGCTTTGCGGCGGGCTCTGGTGAAAACCGGGGGCTACTTAGATTCCGTTCTCTGGCGTGGCTTAGCTATCATCGCTTGCGGTGGTCCAGTGGGTCCACCACCCAGCCGTTACACATGAAATGTCACTTAACACTTTATATACCGGCACTTCATGCAATTTTGTGATTTTTCATGAGGAAAAATGTAAATCGTATAAATTAAGCAGTAACACAAGCTCTCATTTGGCTACATGGACGGAAAAATAAAGAAAAGGAGGAAAAAACAAACCAGATGACTAAAAAAATCGTGTCAGAAAGGGGTTAATATGCAATAATATTTCAGTAGTGTAACATACCGCACTGTATATATAACTCAGCAATTTTTAAAATCTGAATAACAATTTTTTATAAATTTGTAAGAGCTTAAAGGAGTGTTATCGTTTGAGCTGCTCGTGCTGTTCAGCTAATTTTCTCAGATTGAGTTTGAAATCCAGGGGCGTGTCTCTCCTGTCAGCAGGCGTGTCTCTCCTCCCAGGAGGCGTGTCTGTCCTCACTGAAGAACTGTGACAACATCATTTTGTTTGAAGCAGGGGATTCAGAAGGTTGTCTGGATATAACAGCTCTGTAGCCTCCTGCCTGCTTATGTCTGCAGCCTTGAGGCTCCAAACTCCAGCAAGCACCTGTCATATGTCTTAGTTTACACACAACTGAAAGCCAGCAGCTGTTACTTCTAGTAGTGTTCATCCAAATTGTACTGACAACAGGCAGAGACCTTTACTCAACTACAAATGTCAGCTTCAAGTAAAGATCTCTGCTTGCTGTCAATGACATGTGAGTGAAAACAATGGGCGGGAGAAGCAAATTAGCTTTGAGAGAAGGTCCTGCCCAGCTTGTGACTAACTTGGGCTGGTAGAGCAGTGGTAGACTATTGCTTTTACAACAAAGGGGTTTGGAGTTCTAGTCCCTCACAGGGTATATTTTTTTCCCCACCCTAAATTCTACACATATGTAGAGAGACCTAAAATATATGTGTTAATCTCTATAATGATATATTTACGCATACATAGCTCCCCTATATCATGTCTTATCCCTCAGAATATATGCATTGTATCACATATGTTGGAAGTGCTTGGTGTGACTGCAAGGATAGGACACTATATAGGGGAGCTTTGTGCGTGTATATGAATAAAATTATAGATGTCTACACATATATTTTCATATCTTTACATATGTGTACAATTTATAAAAGAAAGAAAAAAAAAACTACTGATGGGGTTTGAACTCCCAACCTCTGTCTTGCAGGGCTGATCACCTACGCACTGCACTACACAAGCAGCTTATACAGACACAGTGTTGAATCCTTATGTTATACACTACAGGTGATGATGTCATAAGGAGGCGGGGCTTGTATTCGATCTGAGGAACAGAACGCCTTCTTTTCCAAGTAGCAGCTTAAGGACTGGATCTGTGAGGAGGTGAATCAACCTCTTGGCAAAAGCCCCTTAAACAGCCAGTAATTGCCCAGAACATTGACCCTAAAGCTGGGAGATGTACATAGAGCCAGCAGACCTTGGTTTCACTATCGATTTTAACAGCTCAGAGGGGAGTAAACACAGAGTGTGCAGGCAGCCAATCACAGCGCAGGGGGCGTGGCCAGGGAGTTTCCTGTCTAGGTGCGTATCCCAACAGGCTGAATGAAATGTCAGCCAGCCAATCACAGTGCAGGGGGCGTGTCTAGGGTGCGAGAATCGACCAGGGGGCGTTCTGACCAGCAACAGCAGAAATAGAAGACAGATTTAAAGAGAAGCTCATATCTGCTAAACCAAGTGACAGAGGTAATGCAACCCAATTACAAAAGTGCTTATTTTTACTGTCCCCATAATCTGAGACATGATCTTTGTAACGATAAAACCCCTTTCATTTAGTTGTAACGATTTCTGAGATGGTGTGACAGAAGTGGCTATATTATGGGCAAGTGACTTTCTTGTTGCATGATTGTTTCAAACACATACAGTAACAGGAATATGAGGAACACATTACAAGTTCCAAAACTGTAATTTGCTTCTAGAAATACTTTATGATCGCAGAAAGAAAACCTGTTCATCTAATTTCCATCTCAAAGTGAATATGCGTCTTTGGTTATGAAGTTTTGTATTGTGTTATACAAGCGTAAGCTATTATAGATGAGCTCAGAGACGTACACAGGATATTGTCAAGTAGTGGTTCATGGACACATGCTACTTGCACACACAGCAGGCACATGCCGCACGCACACAGCGAACAAAGCAGGCATGTGAGACATATGTGAGACACATACAGTGAACACATGCTGCATACACACACACAGGTTACAAAGCAGATACATGTTGCATACACACACATCACAGCGGACATATGATGCACACACGTCACAGCAGACACAGGTATGAAAACTGGCACAGACTAGACAGTTGTACTTCTCAATTAGAAGCAGATAATATCCAGCACTATTCACAGGCTAAGCTTATAACAATAAACTGCCTCCTCTGATACAAATACAGGACAAATCCCAGATAAATCATATAACTGAGACATAGGAGCAATACATCCTTTAAAATACAAAAAATGTAATTAAGTCATATTAAAAAAGCCACCCTATCCAGTGTATTATGAATTTACATGTGTCAAACATACTATTATTGACATAGTGCCTGCAGTGCTGATCTACTTTGGTTCATCCTTTGTGTCTTTGTTAATATGATTTAATAAGTTTTTTGTATTTTAAAGGATGTATTGCTCCTATTTTTTGGGTATATAAGTTGTACGTCTCAGCAGTGTCTGACACAGTGGGGCCGCCGGGTCCCTGGTTTGATGAGGTTCCGCCGCGGCCCCGTAGTGGTGAGGTCCCACTGCAGCCCTGTAGTACTGAGCCGGGCAGCGGCGCAATGAAGTTACCTCATCGCTCTGCTGCCTTTCCTTGGCTGCACAGCTGTCACTCTGCATAAGCTGTGTGGCTGAGGAGCTGTTGGAGGAGCGTCCCGGCGCTGGCAGCGTGATGACGTCTACCTGCCTGAGGGGGGCTGTATATCCCTGCCTGAGAGGAGATATATATACCTGCCTTACTGATGGGGAGCTATATATACCTGACTGAGGGGGCCTATCTATATACCTGCCTTACTGAGGAGAGCTATATATACCTGACTGAGTGTCGAGCAGAAAAGGAAGGCGTTCAGCCGGGAAAGGAGGTGACTTAAGTATTATTGTTATTATTTTTAATGGCGGTTACCTGTCTGAGGGGACCTATATATACCTGCCTAATTGAGAGGACATATACAGTATATATCTGCCTTAGGGGACATATATATATATTCCTGCTTAACTGAGGGGATATATGTGTGTATATATATATATATATATATATATATATATATATATATATATATATATATTAAACTATAATTTAATAAATACCTGCCTAACTGAGGAGAATAATACCTGCTACTATGGGGATATATATATATATATATATATATATATATACCTGCCCAACTTAGGGGACATATATATACCTGCCTAACTGAGAGGAGATATATATATATATATATACCTGCCTAACTGAGGGGATATATATTTGCCTGTCTGAGGGGACATATTTATACCTGTCTGAGGGGACATATATATATACCTGCCTAACTGCTGAGGGGTTATATATATATATATCCTCCGGTAGGCCCCGGGTCTGACACAGTGGGGCCCACCGTGTCCCCGTGGAGCAGAGATCCTGCCACAACCCCATAATGCTGAGTTGGGCAGCGGCGCGATGAGGTGAGCTCAGCCGTCAGGGAGCTGTGCCGGAGCTATATATACCTGACTGAGGGGGCCTATCTATATATCTGCCTTACAGAGGAGGCCTATCTATATACCTGCCTGAGGGGAGCTGTATATACCTGACTGAGGGGGTCTATATATATACCTGACTGAGGGGAGCTATATATACCTGCCTGAGGTGGCCTATATATATATACCTGCCTTACTCAGGGGAGCGATAAATACCTGCCTGAGGAGAGCTGTATGTACCTGACTGAGGGGGGGCTATATATACCTGACTGAGGAGAGCTATATATACCTGACTGAGGGGAGCTATATCTACCTGACTGAGGGGGGCTATATATATCTGCCTGAGGGGAGCTCTATATACCTGTCTGAGGGGCCTATCTATATACCTGCCTTACTGAGGGGAGCTATATATACCTGCCTGAGGGGAGCTGTATATACCTGACTGAGGGGAGCTATATATACCTGACTGGGGGAGCTATATATACCTGACTGAGGGGAGCTATATATACCTGACTGAGGGGAGCTATATATACCTGACTGAGGGGAGATATAAATACCTGACTGACTGAGGGGGGCTGTATATATCTGACTGAGGGGAGCTATATATATCTGACTGAGGGGGACTGTATGTACCTGACTGAAGGGGGCTATATATACCTGACTGAGGAGAGTTATATATATCTGTCTAAGGGGGCCTATCTATATACCTGCCTTACCGAGGGGAGCTATATATACCTGCCTGAGGGGGCCTATCTATATACCTGCGTTACTGAGGGGACATATATATGCCTGCCTAACTAAGGGGTCCTGTTTATACCTGACTTATTAAGGGGATATATACATGGCTGCCTGAGGGGACCTATATTGCTTCCTAACTGAGGGGACCTATAGAGCTTCCTATCTGATGAGGGGAGCTATAGTGCTACCTGACTGAGGGACCTATCTATCATACCAGCCTAACTGATGGGGACCTATATACACCTGCCTAATTGAGGGAACCTATGCCTGCCTAACTGGGGAAACCTATATAGCTTTCTGAGAGGACCTATATACCTACTTAACTGACGGGACTTATATACCTATAAGTAAGGAGTTGCTGGAAAAGTGAGGATTCTAATATATTTGTATCCAAATCTGCAGGGACGAGTGTTGGCTAGGAGAAGTCAGCTTGGTGGTGTGGACTGGATGGAGAAGAAAAGGGAATATGAACAACTCACTGGAGAAATGTCACCTGTGAGTCAATAAATGTACCTGAACTGTAATGCCTATATGTGTGCAAAGTGTAATGGTTTATATTCAGTAATGGTGTAGCGGTAGTATTCAGTCTGTATATACTGGTGATATGTGTTCATGGTGTGGAGGTATTATTCAGTTACTATGTGGTGGTGATATGTGGTCATGGTGTTGTGGTATTATTCAGTCACTATGTGGTGGTGATATGTGGTCATAATGTTGTGGTATTATTCAGTCATTATGTGGTGATGGTGTTGCGGTATTCAGTATATAGTGGTAATATGTGGTCCTGGTTGTGGTTAGTGTAATTCGAGTCATATAGTGGTGTGAAATGTGGCCAAAGTGTGTGTATTCAGTCACTCAATGTGGGGTTAAATTGAGTACGTTTGGGGCGCATTTTCGTCACTGTGGGGGGAAATGAGGTCATGTTTGGCTTGGGAATTATTTTAATTTTAGTTGGGGGTTTGTTTTATGTAGCGGTGTTTTTTTGGGTACTGAGCCCATTATTTTGTGGTTTTTCCCAGTACTTTGTTTTTAAAGTTTTTTTACATTTTTTTTTATATAAAAGTGTTATTAGGGGGGGAATATATCTTTAACCTTTTATATTCATTCACTCCCGATTTTCTGCGCAATCAGGTGGGGAGATTAAAACCCCCGGCCCTATCTTGTTTACAGTTAGTTGATGATATCACACTTGTTGTATAATTTGACATGAGCCGGATGCCAGGGCACACTGTAAAAATGGTGGAGCAGCGAGGCGGGGGTCCTAGGCCCCCCAAAAGCCCGACACTTTTCTATGGTTTGTGTACATTCGTAGCACAAAAACGTGTGCTGAAATGTGCGCCAAAAGTGTCTGAAGCAAAACTGTCAAGGATGTAAGCTGTGCACCCATTTTTGGCCCAAGACCATTTATAAATATGTCGGACAGGACCCATGACAGTTTTTTGGTGCAAGTCATGCCAGTAACTGGAGCAGTCTGCTTCATACATATCTCCCATGATGCACACAGGTCAAGTGGTTACATGATGCATACACAGATTACAGTGGTCACATGATGCACACACATCCCGCAGACCATGAACACACACAGGTGACAGTGGTCACATGATCTCACAATGTCGTGGCAAATGATGCTTTACAAGGTCATAGTGGTCACTGATGCCCCCAGGTCATAGTGGTTACATGATGCAACACATCACGCAGGAACATGAACCAAAAGGGCACAGTGGTCACATATGCACACACAGGTATATGGTCCTGTGCACACAAGGTCCATAGTGGTTACATGATGCACACACAGGTCATAGTGGTCACATGATGCACACACAGGTGACAGTGGTCACATGATGCACACACAGGTCACAGCAGACACATAATACACACACACAGGGGACAGTGGTCACATGATGCACACACAGGTCACAGCAGACACATGATACACACACAGGTGACAGTGGTCACATGATGCTCACACAGGTCATAGTGGTCACATGATGCTCACACAGGTCATAGTGGTCACATGATGCTCACACAGGTCATAGTGGTCACATGATGCTCACACAGGTCACAGTGGTCACATGATGCACACACAGGTCATAGTGGTCACATGATGCTCACACAGGTCATAGTGGTTACATGATGCACACACAGGTCATAGTGGTCACATGATGCTCACACAGGTCATAGTGGTCACATGATGCACACACAGGTCACAGCAGACACATGATGCACACACAGGTCACAGCTTAAACATGATGCACATACAGGTCACAGCAGACACGTGATGCACACACAGGTCACAGCTTAAACATGATGCACATATAGGTCACAGCAGACACGTGATGCACACACAGGTCACAGCTTAAACAGGATGCACATATAGGTCACAGCAGACACTTGATGCACACACAGGTCACAGCGGACACAAGGGGCAACATGCATGAATTTTGTCGCCCAGATGTTAATTTTATTGCGCGCATTAGTAGTGTAGAATGCACTTAATTTATGAAGCTATTCTACTGCAGGTCATAGATTTAGCACTTTTTAGTTCTACTACGACAACTCAGACTCAGGTAAACCACTTATAACTTGGTCTGCCTGTTCCAGCAGTAATGCGGAAAGTTTTGCCGTCCTATAGTCATAAATGTGTAGAATCATACGGTCGTAGTGCAACATGCCTCCAGAATGCCCTCACGTCTTAGGCGCATTACAAAGTGCCATGGGCGCCTCATTATGTACCTACTTTTGAAGTTTACCTGCTCATACATCTAGAGAACAGCACTACGCCATTCTTTGGGCTGGCACAGCCCCACACGTACATGTTGCCCATGATGCAGATCACAGTGGTCACATGATGCACACACTGATCACAGTGGTCACATGATGCACATACAGATCACAGTGGTCACATGATGCACACACTGGTCACAGCAGACACATGATGCACATACAGGTCACAGTGGTCACATGATGCACATACCGGTCACAGCAGACACATGATGCACATACCGGTCACAGTGGTCACATGATGCTCAAACAGGTCATAGTGGTCACATGATGCTCAAACAGGTCATAGTGGTCACCTGATGCACACACAGGGGACAGTGGTCACATGATGCACACACAGGTCACAGAGGACACATGATGCACACACAGGTCCCAGAGGACACATGATGCACACACTGGTCACAGCTGACACATGATGCACATACAGGTCACAGTGGTCACATGATGCACATACCGGTCACAGTGGTCACATGATGCTCAATCTGGTCTTAGTTGTCACATGATGCTCAAACAGGTCATAGTGGTCACATGATGCACACACAGGACACAGTGGTCACATGATGAACACACAGGTCACAGAGGACACATGATGCACACACAGGTCACAGTGGACACATGATGCACACACTGGTCACAGCAGACACATGATGCACATACAGGTCACAGAGGACACATGATGCACATACCGGTCACAGTGGTCACATGATGCTCAAACAGGTCATAGTGGTCACATGATGCACACACAGGACACAGTAGTCACATGATGAACACACAGGTCAAAGTGGTCACATGATGCACACACTGGTCACAGCAGACACATGATGCACAGACAGGTCACAGTGGTCACATGATGCACACACTGGTCACAGCAGACACATGATGCACACACAGGTCACAGTGGTCACATGATGCACACACTGGTCACAGCAGACACATGATGCACATACAGGTCACAGTGATCACATGATGCACATACCGGTCACAACAGACACATGATGCACATACCGGTCACAGTGGTCACATGATGCTCAAACAGGTCATAGTGGTCACATGATGCTCAAACAGGTCATAGTGGTCACATGATGCACACACAGGTCACAGTGGTCACATGATGCTCACACAGGTCACAGAGGACACATGATGCACACACAGGTCACAGTGGACACAAGAATCACATATGCATCCCTCCCAACTTCTAGACACTGCAAAGATGGACACATCAGGCCATGCCTCCAACCACATCCAAACACTTAGCATCCCACCAGGACATGCCTCTAATCACACCTCATGTAACAAAATCATGCTGTGTTCCCTCCAGCAGACCAGCACTAACACAACAGCAACATTAAAGGGGTTGTCTCGCTACAAAGAATAGCTTTCAAATTGTAGGGAACACAAAATAAAGACATTTTCCAAATATATTGCTTTGTTCCTCTGTTTTCCCTAAGGAGATACAAGTGAATTTATGACCTCCCTGGCTATTTCAGTTCCCTCAGTAACCAACCTGTAAACAATTCTCCCCCTACTGTTTGTTCAATGAGATAACAGTGAGTGATGTCATCACACAGGTAGTGGCAGTGTCTGTGCTGTTCAGCAGTAAAAAGCTTGATTCATGTAAAATAAACAGAACTGTAATTAGGGCTTTTGTTTTGGGGATCAGATAAAAAGTCCTGTTAGTAGTTTGAGAAGCTAATCTGATCTAATTAGCAACTGAAAGCACAACAGAGCACAGAGCTGTACAAGCAAGGAGCTTATGCAAATTAGTCAGTCTGAACCAGGAAGTGGCAGAGTATTTCATTCATGCATTCTCTGAAACTCTGAAGGGAGACAACTCCTTTAATGAGGTGTAAAGGGAATGAATAATACTGCCATAATGCTCCTGAATAGAAACCATTACACTATGACTAATGCTACCAATATTCCTGCTATACAGTGACCCTATAGTGGCACATACCAGTTGTACACGGGTGCTCTGTATACATAAAAGTGATCACAATTCAGTTAGATCCAGTAACGCACAGATGACGTCTTCTCTGATGGGAGTCATACTTTTTACCTTTCTGCATCTGCTTTAGACCCACATAGTGACTTCTCCCGGTCATGACTTGTCACTGCAGAATGAACCACACAAACGTTTTATACACCTCACTTTTCCAGTACCTCCCTGTTAGGGGCCATTCACACGGTACAGTGCAAATACGAGTCGGAAATTCCGACCGGTGTATGTACTGTTTTGCACCCTTGCACACAGCCGCTGGGGGACGGCTTTTCTCAGCTGTTTGAGAAGAAAACCCCTCCCCCCTCACATTAAGATGTTCATAATCCACCCGAAAACCGTGCAGAAGAATTAACATGCTCAATGTTTTTCAGATCGCCGGCGGTCTAAAACACCGTCGGGTGGAAAACCCGTGCACTGGGGACAGCTGTGCAGTTTTTCCACTAAGGTCCATTTTAAAAGTTGTCACCCGGTTTACAGCCGGTTTTCAAAACCGAAAGACTGAAAAACCAGGTGAAAACCTGTGCCGTGGGGACAAGCCCTTATCCACCCTTTTACAAACTTCCCATGATAAGTAATAGGTGGTGGTGAAGGGGTTATAGAGTGTTAGTGTGTTTTGTATTGGCACTAGCCCGCATAACACAATGGTAGGGGGCAGGGACAGGAGAGGGTACACAGGCCCCAGCTTACAAGCACAATCTCCTGGGGGAGATAGAGGACCAACCCCCCGGGGATTGTGGTGCGGCTGTAGCCTTTACTCCCTCCCTTGCACCCCTAGAAGATCAGCCGCAGTCATTATCTGTCACAATCATTAGGTGTGCAGGGGATGGCGTTTAATACTAATACTATCAAATTTGTTGGACAACATTGGACCAGTGTCGTATCTATTTCTTTAGTAAAATAGTAAACAAGGGCCGGTGACAGGGAGTGTTTATTTAGATACGTTTTTTTTTCCGTATTTAGTTTTTACCATTTTATTCCAGTTTTAGTAATGGAAGCATCTGACAGACACCTCTTCATTAGTATCACTGGGGCTTTGTGTCTGCTAGTGGTGTTTTTCACTTTTAGCCCAGTACCTTCAAGGCACTAGGGTTGCTGGGAAGAACCAGGTTACTTTCAGAACAGGGACCATCTAATGTTATGGTCTGCTTCTGGGGTGGCTGCAGGCTGATACATTAGCATACCTCCCAAGTGTCCCTGTTTTGGAGGGACAGTCCCTATTTTAACCCTTGTCCCTCTGTCCCTCTTTGTTCTATAAATGTCCCTATTTTTCATTTGGGAAATAAATTTGCATCAATAAACTATCTGGCTTACTTAATATTTCATCATTGGATACAATGCAATCCTGAAAATGTCTCCCTTTTTGGCTGTCTAAAAAATTGGCATGTATGTGTTTGGGCATGGTTAGAGGCGTGTCCTTGTGTGATATCATGGGTTTGGGCATGGTTAGAGGTGTGGCCTAATGTATCCCTCTTTGCAACCTCTAAAAGTTGGGAGGTATGCATTAGAGTGGGTGGATCGGCACCACTAGGCACAACTCAGCTTTCCTGGATGATGGATAGCCGGTAA